>JALPQI010001003.1:0-19735 GCA_025490895.1 Thaumatotibia leucotreta
AGATAAATACAAAAAAATTGCTAATGCACACGCTCCGTAATTTTTTATGAATAATGGAGTATACAGGATGACTGCGGAGACGTGATCCATTTTATATTTTTTGAACTCCACTAACAACTAATAACTAAATGCCCTGCAATTAAGAGGGGGGGGGGATCACTTTGAATTACACTTTTATAATTAGTATTGGCTCCACTGCTACCTTCTGTACTGTGACCAAGGACGTCGCATTTCGTTTCTCTAAGAACAACATTGTGTTTAAAACGCGAAGGAACGGAATCGGCAAATTTAGATGAAATCTTTACACACCTGCATTCCCTCGGGTGCTTTTGTTACAATGACACGATTCTTCATACTGCAGTGCTTCCGAATGCATGCAAATTATATTTTCCGGACGGTATTCTTTCGACCCGAGAGTAGAGTTCAAAGAAATGGTTACTGCTTTAATTGAGTGTGCTAATATATACCGCAGTAGAGAAAAGTAGCAAAATGTTGTGGTGCTTACGTGTACAAAACTGATATGTTATTTTTATTACTATATTCCACTGTAGATGTCGTTGACTCGAAAAACGATTTTCGAAATAGAGTGAACGTTTGTTGCACTTAATTTCATGACTTGGTATAATTTACGTAAATTGTTTAGTTAGAGAAACTAAGAGAAAGTAAATTGTAAAATAAAGAGTACAAGGATAAAGTAAGAAACAAGTTCAGAACTTCATATGTATGTGGTATACAAGAAGAAAATTTTAATGGTTGTATTGTAATCCGTGCGGTTGTTCAGTATCGTGTTTCGGTAAGGAAATAGGCGAATGAACTTTTTTTTTCTCCCAATAAAATTATTGATTTTCTATGAAGGGGTCGGCTAATATGAAAGACCGGCCCCAAGGAAAATACCTACTAAAGTCTTCTCTTTTACCTTCATCATCATCAGCCTATAATAGTCCACTGCTGGACGTAGGCCTCTCCTATTAACTATGCGTATAGACGCATTAGGAGGTAAATGCCCATAATCGAAATGCTAAGCAAGCGGATTGGCGATCGCAGTAATGTGTCCACTATGATGACGCTGCTGCCCATCATCAATCTTGTAGAAGGAGCAGGAGGAGTTGGGGTGGTGACAAATAACCTTGTAGTACAATTTAAAAACCACTAATCAAAACACGTAAATCGAGTAGGTAGGGTAAAACGGTAGAATATAATAATATGAGTGAATATGTGAATATACAGACAAAACCGAATAAACATGATATTCTGAAGGCAAAACACGTTTGCCCAACTCGTCAACACCTCAAAACATACCTCTTAATAACTGGTGACACCAAAGTTAAATGTTTGTGTACGAGAATTATGTTGTGCTGTCAGCGCTGCATATTAATTAGCACAAAATTACGAACAAAATTTTACGTACTAAAATAGACATTTGTTAATACATATCTAGATAGGTATTCTCAACAAACTTAAGTATTCTAATTATCCCTAGGTGGGGTATTGAGAAAGCAGATAGCAACTCTCAATAAATAATACTATAAAGGGAGAAAAAAGAACAACGACAATAGATCCCTCCCCTCGTATGCAATTAGTGTACCTGAAACCTGAATCTAAAAAAACAAATGTTTAAAATGCGCCAGAAAGAACGCAAAAGCTAAATAAAGCACAGAATACTAAAGCCAGTTACGGACGAAAAAATCACGAGTTTCGAACTCAAGCAGTCGAAACAAAATAATAGAACTGGAACCCTTTCACGAGGTACATCATCGTACAGTCCCTTTAATAATATGTATACATTACAGATCGCACGTCCAAGTGATAAGGATCAAAATCGTGAACATATTTCTGCCCGTTTAAAGCTTTCTGACCAGCCACGTTACTATTACAGATACATACGATTTCCACTGTTATTGTCAAAGCAATACGGTAGATTATTGCTTAGAATCGGGCAATTATTTCACATATACAATTATACATCCATGTTACTATCGGCTTTCCTACGGATAGTGTCGAATATCGTTTGAAGTACAGTAGTTGCACCATTCGAAAACGAATACGTTTTATTGCTTCGGGAAAAACGCTGTTATTGATTTTTCGCTAGCAGAAAAACTGTTAACCAGACATAGAATGCGGTGGCAATAACGTCTATTAACTAGGGACTTCCTTCCGGTATTAAATTCATCGATAAGTGAATACTCATTTAGAAATGACATTTCATATTAGCTGTTAAAATAACTAAAGTAAGGTAACGCTGATTACTACGCAGCAATCATCATATCAGCCGAAAGACGTCCACTGCTGAACATAGGCCTCCCCCAAAGATTGCCACAATGACCGGTCCTGCGCCACCTGCATCCAGCGGACTCCTGCGACCTTCACCAGGTCATTGGTCCACCTTGTGGGGGGCCTACCCACGCTACGTCTTCCGGTACGTGGCCGCCACTCAAGAACCTTCCCGCCCCAATGGCCATCGGTTCTACGCGCAATGTGCCCCGCCCACTGCCACTTCAGTTTAGCGATTCGGAGAGCTATTTCGGTTACTTTGGTTCTGCTGCGGATGGTCTCATTTTTAATCCGATCACGCAGAGAGACTCCTAGCATAGCCCTCTCCATTGCCCTTTGGGTGAATTTGAGCCTTCTTATGAGACCCATTGTAAGCGGCCACGTTTCAGTACCGTATGTCATCACTGGCAACACACACTGATTAAAGACTTTCGTCTTCAAACACTGCGGAATATTGGACGAAAATATGTGTCGTAGCTTCCCGAACGCTGCCCAACCGAGTCGGATTCGACGATTGACCTCTTTCTCGAAGTTGGACCTACCTAACTGAATAGTTTGCCCTAGGTATATATATTCGTCTACAACTTCGAGTGTAAAGTCTCCGATTATTACGGGAGTTGGTGCTACATGGGAATTCGACATGATTTTCGTCTTATCCATGTTCATCCTAAGACCAACCCGCTCGGAGGCTTTACTGAGGTCAACGAGCATAGTAATTAAGTCCTCCAAGGTCTCAGCCAAGACTACTATATCGTCAGCGAATCGAAGGTGAGTGAGGTACTCGCCGTTTATGTTGATACCCAGCCTTCTCCAGTCCAGAGTCTTAAAGACATCCTCCAGTGCAGCGGTAAACAGCTTAGGGGAGATGACATCTCCTTGCCTAACTCCCCGCTGCAGCAGAATAGCCTTCGAGCTCTGGTCTTGGAGTCGGACTGACATTGTGGCGCTCTCGTATAAACACTTCAACACCTCGATATAGCGGTAGTCGACTTGGCACCGTTGGAGAGACTGTAGTACTGCCCATGTTTCGATCGAATCGAAGGCTTTCTCGTAGTCCACAAACGCTAAACAGAGGGGCAGGTTATATTCTTCGGTCTTCTGTATAACCTGACGAAGCGTATGGATGTGGTCTACGGTACTAAAGCCTCTTCGGAAACCGGCTTGTTCGGGAGGCTGGAACTCATCAAGCCTGCGTGCAAGACGATTCGTAATGACTCTTGAAAACAGCTTATAGACATGGCCCAGAAGTGAGATGGGTCGGTAGTTCTTCAATAAAGCGTTGTCACCTTTCTTGGAGAACAGTACCACCACACCTCTGTTAGATGCCTTTGGCGTTCTCCCTTCCAGTAAGACGGAATTGAACAACTTCTGAAGGGCCGTAAGGATCGGTTTACCACCCGCCTTCAGAAGCTCAGCTGTAATTCCATCCTCCCCAGGCGCCTTGATATTTTTGAGCTGTTCAAGAGCCATTCTAATCTCGCACAGGCTGATGTCCGGGATGTCTTCTGTATAGTGTCGGGTCAGTCTAGCTCTGAGGTCTTCCGCTAGATCAACTTCGGGTCTGCTAGTTGACGTGTACAGCTGTCCATAAAAAAACCCTCTATCTCACTCAGCAGCTCAGATCTGGATGTGACGATTCTATCATCCTCAGTCTTTAATTTGGCGAGCTGGCTTTGCCCAACAGACAGATCCTTTGCAAAAACTTTAGAGCCCTTGTGCCGCTCGATGGCTTCTTCTATACACTTGGTACCGAATTGGCGCATATCGCGTTTGAGGGACTTAGAGATCTGTCTGTTGAGCTGCCGGTATAAAGTCGCATCAACTGAGGATTGTAGAACCAGTTCACTCCTTTTTAGGGTTCCGTAGCCAAAATGGCAAAAACGGAACCCTTATAGATTCGTCATGTCCATCTGTCCGTCTGTCCGTCTGTCACAGCCGATTTACTCGGAAACTATAAATGCTACAGTAACGAAATTTGGTAAGAATAATGTGTTGTATGAACCGCTACAGAATTATGATACTAAATTGTAAAAAAAACCATTGGGGTGGGGGCCCTCCATACATGTAACTGAGGGATAGAAAAAAAATTTTAGTTGTATATAAGCGTGTGGGGTATTAATAGAAAGGTCTTTGAAAATGATATGAAGGTTTATAAATCTCATTTTTATTTAAGCAAATCGTTTTCGAGATATCAGCTCTCAAAGTCTAAAAAATGTGTCCCCCCCTCTATTTTTAACCGACTTCAAAAAGGAGGAGGTTAACAATTCGTCGAAATCTTTTTTTTTTTTTATGTATGTTCCCCGATTACTCGAAGACGCGTGGACCGATTTGAAAAATTCTTTTTTTGTTTGAAAGGGTATACCTTCTAGTTGGTCCCATTGTCACCGAATTCTGATCTGATGATGGGATCCTGGAGAAATCGAGGGAACTCTTCAAATGTTGTAGGCACACATGACATTTTTCATTTCTTTTCGAAGACTAATCAAGTATTTGCGTCTAGTCATGAACATTTTAAGTTGGTGATCTGATGATGGAAGGTACAACTCCTTAGCAATTAGGAGTTGGGGTATAATTCTTTAAGTATAACATATTTCATGTATTTTGGAAGCTATTCGCGTATTTGCGTTTAGGTGGTCATCCTTTCATGTCGGTGAGCTGATGATGGAAGGTACAACTCCTTAGAGATTAGGAGTTGGGGGATAATTCTTTAAATATAACATAGTTCATATATTTTGGAAGCTATTTGAGTATTTGCCTTTAGGTGGTCATAGTCTCATGTTGGTGAGCTGATGACGAAAGGTATAACTCCTTAACGATTAAGTAATTCTTTGAATGTAACAACTGTCATACATTTTTGAGATCTATTCAAGTTTTTGCTTAGTAGTTATGACATGTTGGTTAGCGGTTAGTGATTCTTTAAATAATATAGGCATGCTAAGGCTTGGAAGCTATTTGAATATTTGCCTTTAGGTGGTCATCCTTTCATGTTGGTGAGCTGATGATGAAAGGTACAACTCCTTAGAGATTAGGAGTTGGGGGACAATTCTTTAAATATAACATATTTCATGTATTTTGGAAGCTATTCGAGTATTTGCGTTTAGGTGGTCATCCTTTCATGTCGGTGAGCTGATGATGGAAGGTACAACTCCTTAGAGATTAGGAGTTGGGGGATAATTCTTTAAATATAACATAGTTCATATATTTTGGAAGCTATTTGAGTATTTGCCTTTAGGTGGTCATAGTCTCATATTGGTGAGCTGATGACGAAAGGTATAACTCCTTAACGATTAAGTAATTCTTTGAATGTAACAACTGTCATACATTTTCGAGATCTATTCAAGTTTTTGCTTAGTAGTTATGACATGTTGGTTAGCGGTTATTGATTCTTTAAATAATATAGGCATGCTAAGGCTGTTACCTATAATCTTTGAAATTATTCATACCTACTGATGATACACTGTATATCTCCTCGATAATGGGATAATTCTTTGAATATTTAAGTTATCCAGTTCAGGTTTTCTGGCCTATTACAGTGCAGTGCATACTAAATAACGATTTTACACTACTAAAAAGCGTAAAATAAAATATTTTAAAATAAAAATAAAACCGCCTTCAAAAATTCGCCCGAACTAAAAAGTAAAAAATAATTTTATTTCCTACTTCTTAGGATTTCCTACCCAAACCTTTAAACCTAGGTATCCTACAGGTATCCTACAGATTTCTTAGAAGTCGGTGCCAACGTCCAACCCCAAATTGCCCCACCCTCAGTTCGTCACCATCTCTCTTGCCCAGTTTCGCGTTGAAGTCCCCCATAACAACGGTGAAGTAGGTTCTGGAGCTATGCATGGCTTTTGAGATATCATCATACATAACCTCCACCTCGTCGTCGGAGTGTGTCGAAGTCGGCGCGTACACCTGTATGACCTTCAGCGAGTATCTCTCAGATACTCTGAGTATAAGGTACGCCACCCTAGCCGACACACTCTCGATCTTCACCACGTTGTTTACGAGGGACTTGTGGACGATGAACCCGACACCTCCCTGGGACTGTTGGTCGCCCTCCCAGAAATAGAGCAAGTTGCCGGACTTTATGATTATCGTGTCCTCGCCTTCTCTTCGGACTTCTGACAATCCCACAATGTCCCAACGCAACTTGCTCAATCCTTCCTCCAGTTCCACTAACTTTTCGTCGGTCCGCAGTGTACGTGTGTTGTACGTTGCCAGGGCCAGAGCCAGATGTTATCTATGTATTTTTTAGTACTTATAAAATTGTAATAAAAATCAACCTTAACAACTATGTTTTTATATTTGATAAATTTCCATCCAAAATAAGCTTACATTCTTGACTGTTTGACAACTAAGCCCAATTTAGTTAAATTGATCTCGAAGTCATAACATTACTTCTGTCATAAGAAAGAATAACTTATCGATAAAATAATATCTAGTGAAGTCTCTAGCAAAATTTTGTTCGTGCCACTGTGACTTCTATGTCTGCTGTTAACAGACAATTGAATTTATGTTGAGTTTTGTTAAATTAAGCTCTAAAATTTGCATTTTAGTAAGCTCCCGATGATTAAAGCTTACGATACATTTAATGTACCTATGTTTTTTTTGTTGTAAAATTAACCTTTGTAATTCCAATGAAATAAAGACAAACGTTATAATACAGGGTGTTTTTTTTTCGACCGTTCAAATTCTACGTAGTGAATGTGTAGGTCATACTGACCAACTTTTACTATGGGGACAAAGTCGAAATCGCGAAAAAAAAATCAGCTGTTTCATACATTTCGGCCGGCGTAATGCCGCCAATTTGTATGAAACAGCTGATTTTTTTTTCGCGATTTCGACTTTGTCCCCATAGTAAAAGTTGGTGAGTATAACCTACACATTCACTACGTAGAATTTGAACGGTCGAAAAAAAAACACCCTGTATAACTCGGCGTATGTATTTAATAAATGTTTATAATATTATTTTTAGTACAGACGGTGCCTTTTTTAGGATCTAGTGCGAGAAGTGTGTCATTTTACGTCAGGTTCAAAATTTCGAAGGGCCATCTGTACTAAAAAACGTCGTACGAGACACGTGCAAAAACGAAATTCGTAACTCGTGTCGATTTAAAATATCGCCACTCGTTTCGAATTTCATGTTTTTCGCACTTGTGTCGTAATCTACTATTTTATTCGCCTTATGGCGCAGGTACGTATTTATGGTATAGTTCGTGAAATAAAAATTGGTAACTTTCTACCTACATTGTAGTAAAAATAAACATTCAATTTATATTTCTCGAACTATACGTATTACGGTACATACTATACTCTGTTTGGTTAGGTATTTACAAAAAGGTAAACAATCTTACAGTATCTTTTTTATTTAAACTACGAGTAGAAAATAAGTTTTAGCAAATATACAGAACAGAATATAACAAAAAATACAGTGATTTACATTGTTTTGAATCACTAAGTACCTAGTTTGGATTTTTAAATGCATTTTTCAATAAAAAGATACTGCAAGATTGTTTACCTTTTTTTAAATACCTAACCAAACAGAGCATAGGTAGGTATAGGTACCTATATTATTATTGGTACGACCTTGATTTCGTTTCCACGTGTTGGTATGACTACGGATACCTACTTGCCGCAAAAGCGCACGATTGGCGGCTGGTCAAAGACGTACCAAAATTGCCGACCGGGCGCGTCGCCTGCCGCAGTGTACTTTCAACGTTAACAGCCCGTTATTAAGGTTCGGATTTCGACGGGCTGTCATTTCGAGGGCATATCTTTTCAATTGTACTAATTCCAATTTGTGCAGTTTGTATACGGAACAGTACTTTGATAAGCTCGCACGTGCTCGCAACTTATCGTACCTTCATAGATTGCAAACTCTACGAAAAATATAATAAGGTTGCTTTTGCAACAATTCGTCAGGAAAGGAACCTTTTGATAGAATATCAAAGATTCCCAATTAGGGGCTTGTTAAGATGGTGATTAATTAGTGCCCCTGTCTCGAAATCGTATGCCATATCATTAAGGGACGTAATTGCGTAATTTTTTTTTACAATGTGATATCGTTTCCTTCTTATTTTCATTGCAGTAGTTAAGACGTAGTTTGTAAGAAAATGGTATATTGTTTGGCGAAAGGGTTGTTCACCATTTACACTATTTTACACTTTCAGTGGTTCACTACGCAGTTCCCAATTTCAAAAGAGCGGGTAAGTAAATTTTATTTCTTGCATATTAGTCATATCACTATTACTTATACTGAGATCAAAATCAAACCTTATTATGATTTCACGTCATCAGCCTCTCTAAGTCCACTGCTGGACGTAGGCCTCTCCTATTGATGAACCATAGTAACGCATACGTTATGGACACAATAGGAGATAAATGCTTATAATCGCAAGCATGTTTACGATAGCAGTAGTGTGCCCACTATGATGTTGATGACGCTGCTGCCCATCAGCTTAGTCGATTTATATAACACATCAATAAAAAAATATTAAAACCATATTCATTATCAAACAATATGTCACACGTTAGGGTTGAAATTCAAAAAAAATCACTCCCCACTTCACGTGTAGAGGGGAAACCAAATAAAATACTCTTTTGCCCACTATGATGACGCTGCAGCCCATCAGCTTAGTTGATTTATACAACACGTAAAAAAAAATTAAAACTCTATTTTTATCAAACAATATATCACACGTTAGGGTTGAAATAAAAAAAAAATCACTCCCCACTTCACGTGTCCCCCAATGGGGGATCCCCAGGGGGATCCCAAATAAAACATTCTTTCCCCTTTTTAGTTTACCACTTTGTCGGTTTGATTGATTTACGTAGGTACATATTGGTACCCAATTTCAGCTTTCTAAAGCTAACGGTCACTGTGATTCTGATTATCCACGGACGGACAGACATGGCGTGGCGAAGCTATAATGGATTCTAGTTGACTACGGAACCCTTAAATGAAAACCCTGTTATGCAAATACTACTAATGTGTGTCCGCAGGTGTCGAACCCGTCTTCCTACGGTGCAACTGGCAGATGAATTAAACCAGGTACTAAAAAAGGAAATGTTTAATTGGCCCCTTATAATAAACATCTAACAAAATAGCACACTACGACACAAGTGTGAAAAACATGAATTCGAAATGAGTGGCGATGTTTTAAAACATGACCGTTTTCGTTTTTGCACGTGTCTCGTACGACGCGCGTTTTTTAGTGCAGATGGCCCTCCGAAATTTTGGACCTGGCGTACAATGACACACTTCTCGCACTAGAGCCTAAAAAGGCACCATCTGTACTAAAAAACAATATTTTATAATCTAGCGCACTGTATAATCTGTATAAGTGTATATACAGAATTAAAGACTTAAAATGTACCTACATATAAAAGAGTAACACTTTTCATGGCATGACATGGACCTCTTTATATTCACAGTAATAATAATAATTTCATAATTTTCTTTCATCCATTATAATATTTATTCATAATTCTAATATATTGACATTGAAATTTTATCCAATGACATGTAATGAAAATCTATTGTGCGCCATAATTATACTGGCTGATTGTGAAGAACTACAAAACTACTGTACACCCTTTATTACTACTCACTTTCATACAATAAATTATTTGAATTTGAATTTTGAATCATTTTAATTATGCCTTTCATGCGTAATGAACTGAAACGTGCTTCCATTGAGTGGGATCATAATTCATTTCACTTTATATAGAACTTACTCGTAATATAATTATTTTACTAAGCCCGCAGGCGTATCTGAATTGTTACATAAAACATAAACAGTAGCACATTAATTATTTTTCAGCCTCCGTAGCCTAGTTGGTAGTGACCCTGCCTAGGAAGCTGGAAGTTCCGGGTACGAATCCCGGCGAGGGCATTATTTGTATATTTATTTATCACAAATATTTGTTCCTTGGTCATAGCTGTAGGTACAGTCGCCTCTCGTTAATTCGAAACTCGAAGGACCTATCCAAATATTACGATTTATCGAGAGTTTGAAATATCAAATGGTCGGAAACATTCGGGAGAAAAAATGAAAGTACGAGGAATTAAGTAATAATGAACTGTTATATTAAATGCATTTTTTTTTCACATTTCTTCCCACCTACTTCCACTTTTTCGATTAAGTCCTTCTTTTCAGCAATCGTCAAGCATCTATACTTTCTAGGACTAATAACTAACGTAAACTTTTAATCTGTACACAACTTTAACTGAGTGGCAAACAAATATGTAATTAACAACAAATGCTTGTGCAACTTTTCTAAAATGTACTATGTAGGGTACTTGCTCTTGAATCTCATAACTTTGAATTGTCGAATGTTTGACGCCCACGAGTTCTAATTAACGCGTGGTTTTGTTGTGTAGCTATTACTTTTTTGTTTGAATTACCAAGTGTTTAAAAATTTATTGATTTTTTCGAAATATCAAGAGATTTTCTAGGGAACTCGTGATAACTTCGAATTATAGAGAGGTTCGAATTATCGCAGGTTTGAAATAACGAGAGTCGACTGTATATGTATTTACGTATCTACAGGGTGTTCGTTTCGATTTGCGTTAAATTAAACAGGTTAGTTGGGACATTAGGTAATAGAAGTTGTCTGGTATATCGGCTTTTGGAACATTCGATAATTTTTTTTTTTTTTTTCATACATAATAAAATGAAATAGTAAGTGTGAGAGAATCTTAAGAATAAAATAAAAGTTAATCTCAGGTGACTGACGGCATATGTCAAAATAAGTAACATTAGAATGTAATAAAGGTTGCAATACACTTGTTCAGTCAAAGGTTGCAATACACTTATTTTTTTAATAACTCAATAACAGTAAGAGTTAAAACACTACTTTCTTAGACAAATTAATTATATTTGACCTAAATAAGCTTCCCTTAAAGTTATAGCATATGAAGAAAAATACGCTGTATATGTATCTACCTATTATATATATTGAAGCCTGGACACTGACACAAAAAGAAGAGACTCAACTCTTTGTAGCAGAAAGAAAGGTTCTGCGCTAAATCATGGACCTGTGAAAAGAGACGACGGAACATGGAGGATCCGTAAAAACATAGAGATACAGGAGCTGATGGCCGAACCCAACATCATCGGCGTAATAAAGTCACACAGACTTCGCTGGTTCGGTCACCTGCTCAGAATGGGAGAGGATCGTGCTGCCAAGAGAGCATACGTGGGCCGACCGACTGGCCGCCGCCCGGTCGGGCGACCCAGGTACCGCTGGGAGGACACAGTGGAGGCAGATCTGCGACATCTTCAAGTCAATAACTGGCAAGAAGTTGCGCAGGATCGAGACGGATGACGTGCTCTCGTTTCGGAGGCCAAGACCCTCTTTGGGTCCCTGGGCCAAATTAGTTAGTTAGTTATTATATATATTGTCGCTTGGTACCCACATCACAAGCCTTAATTGAGCTTACCGTGGGCCTAGGTGGATTTGTGTAAGATGTCCCAAGATATTTATTTATTTTTTACGAATTATCAGTATGGCTACTATGGTACGGCTATCATGACTTGGCAAGTAGCAATAGACATAAAACATTTGTTTATGGTATCGGTTTACAACAATAGTTAACCTGGTTCCTGCACTAGGTAAAGCCTGTACTGCCAAGTAACCAAAATTCGGGATATTTGAGATAACATGCTAATCATTGAATACATGGATGATTGAAGATTTGAGGAATTTGTGTATACATATGTGCGTGTGTGTGTAGAAGTCTATGGATGTGTGTCGATGCGTGTGCACATGTTGAACGAATGTGCACATTCACTGTACAACTCTCAGTAACTTCTCTATGTCCTCATAATGAAGAGACTTGAGCCATGTTTAAGATAGCATTTACTCGATACGTAAAGTAGTACATCACGCTCGCTCCAAGCTCCAATACATCAGTGTGCTTCCACCGGGACGGATAGAAAGTAAGTCCGCGTTAATAACGCGGCTGCAGCTCATGGTATGACATGACTACAGTGCGAGCGTATTTGCCAATTCACAGTAAAGGCTATAGGTATGCAGTTCACTGCGTTGAACATTGGCCGATTGGTTGAGATTGTCGGAATCTGGTGGAATGAAGCGTCTCTTAGACGGTGAATTCACTTTATGAGGCACTGAGTCGTACGCTGATAGGATTCCTGATTATTATACTTCGATATTTTTCTTCTTAATTGAAAATTTAAAAAAAAATCGTGCCCTCTAGCCTCCCCACCATTGTGTAGAATATTGAATAGAATTCAAGTCTTTATTGCCAATAAGGAAAATACATGTAATAGTAAATAATGTATAGTACAATTATTTTAAATTATCAAATAAAGTCTCATAGGATAAATAGATTAGATAGATAATATACATCATCGTCCACGCCATATTGTACGGTTACATCATTCAATGGTGGAGTTATTAAGCGGTTTGACTGTGTTTTGGGTCATTACTCGTAGTTTATTTATTAAAAGATGAATAAATATTCTTGGACATCTACACACAAATCAACCTAGTCCCACGGTAAGCTCAATTAAGGCTTGTGATGTGGGTACCAGGCTACGATATACATATACACAGTGCTCGTGAGCATTCCGAAAGATTTAAATGTTGAATTCCTGAGCATATTTATAGAGTATTTAATGTTACATAAAATTTCCTGGATTCGGCTTGGACCAGAGATAATTAACCTTTTTTCGGCATAAGTTTTTTGACGTAACACGTCATAAAACTTATTTTTGATTACAATGCTACCAGAATGTGATATCTAATATTACCACACCTTTTACCTGACAATCAAAAATAAGACTTGATGAAAAAACATGTCCCTAAAAAAATAAATTCTAACAAATTGTTGTTATGATAAAAAGTATTAGAAATGTTAAAAAGTATTCAAAGAGTCTAAAAAAAAAAATTTTTTTTGTGGAATTTGACATTAAGTCTCATAATATTTTTTGTTTATTTTTTTTGATGTCTAGAATGCATACCGTAAAACTACCCAACTATAGTCCAAAAGCTCCCAACTATGGTCCAAAACTAAGTCAAATATCTTCGATTTAGTGTAATTATTATATTATTGCCGCAGTTCTTACACAAAGTCTTCTCATTAATGATTAAAAACTTAAATAAAACCAAAATAAAATATTTCCATTGATGCTTAATTACGAGTTGAACTTGTGGACCATAGTTGTAGTAGTGGACTATAGTTGTATGGTTTTACGGTAGTTAAAATCTTTCGCAATGCTCGCGAGCACCGTGTATAATAGATAGATACATATAGATACTTAAATACATAGACAGCCCTGACCAAGGAACAAATATTTGTGATAAATAAATACACAAATAAATGTTCTCGCCGGGATTCCAACCCGGAACCTCCAGCTTCGTAGGCAGGGTCACTACCAACTAGGCTACGGAGGCTGACGAACAACAAGCATGACAGGACAAAACAAAACAGACAAATTCAGCATTTAATATTGTACCACGTGCCATGTATTGATTTAAACTTTCACGATTACCACTCATATTTTAATGACAAACGGGCCTTAATCGTGTAAAATAACGTTTAATATTATCCATCCTCATCTGCGGCCCTACCGCGAAAAACGAAATTCGTAATGGTCATGGCTGTCTATATATTTAAGTATATATATGTATATATATGTATATCGTCGCTTGGTGCCCACATCACAAGCCTTAATTGAGCTTACTGTGGGACTAGGTTGATTTGTGTAAGATGTCCCATGATATTTATTTATTTATTTTGAAGATCGATAGAACATAGAACAATGTCTCCATGGTGTTTTGTTGTACCTAAGAGGTAGTGACTACCCTGTCGTACATTTGCTACAGATTTGCGGGTTCGATTACGGGGTATGACGATAAGTGATAAATCAAGTGACCATAATAATGTATGAAAAAGGTCACGAGACTTTTCGTTCGAATCTGTCATTGTCATGACTTATAGTTAAAGCGATAAGTATCGTATACGATTTCAGAATGGCATCTTGGCTAAATCTGCTGGCCTACTACCGCGAAAATAGAAATTCGTAAATTTCGAGGATTTTTCTCTGTCACCCAAACGATGTTAGAGACAAATCCTCGAAATTTACGATTTTTGTTTTTCGCGGTAGGGCCTCTGGTCCAATTTTTCGACTGTTTTGTTCTGTTTGACCCACAAATAACAAGGTAAATACAAACCTACAGCACCCATCACTTACACTCGACGCAACACCGCAGAGCTGGCCTACTACCGCGAAAATCGAAATTCATAAATTTCGAGGATTTTTCTCTGTCACTCAAATGAAGGCGTCATTAGAGTGAGAGAGACAAATCCTCGAAATGTACTAATTTCGTTTTTCGCTGTAGGGCCGCTGGTTCGGAATATTCGGATTGATAATGTCGAGAACAAAAGCGAATCTGCCTAGGTCTGATAGACGGGGTCAGCGGCCGCGGCCGGACGGTCGTATCGACATCGATAGCCCACGGGTCAGGGCGACACTATTTCAGAACTGGAGAGAAAATTTTGTCTCTAATATTTAATAGGTGGGTCGATTGCAAGAAAAATGTGTATACATAAATAAATAAATATTTTTCGACATCTTTACACAAATCAACCGAGTCCCAAGGTAAGCTCAATTAAGGCTTGTGATGTGGGTAACAGGCGACGATATATAATAATAGATAGATACATATAGATACTTAGATACATAGACAGCCATGACCAAGGAACAAACATTTGTGATAAATAAATACACAAATTATGCCTTCGCCGGGATTCGAATCCGGAGATAAGGCCTGAATCAAAACAAAAATCACGATCGCGTCAATTGTGTTACGAAAGTTAGTCATACAAACTATGTGGTATACTCTTTTCCAACAACCTTCGGCAGAAGTAAAAGGAGGGAAATTCAAAAGGTATAGGTTCGTATTGTTGATCGCTTATAGAATCCCACCTACGAACAAATAAAACATGGGAGCCGCACGCCATATTATATTGCCTTTCAAAAACGGTTCTGAATTTTAGTTGACAAGTGTCACCCCCTCTTCAATGCATCACGGTAATGAATGTCAATACCAACCTATAAAAACTTAAGCCGCCATTTAAAAATAGTTGTGATTGGTCCATCAAAGTTTTGATTGGCTATGTTCTATAAACATTTGTCAAAGATGTCGCGCCGAAATATGCGCGGTATTAAGAAAAGCGCTATGTCCTGCCCATCTTGGCACAATTGAACAATTGCTTTTGGGGGCATTTTTGAGCTGGCGTTAGACGTCCATGTTATATATGGTACCAGAATCCCACCCAGGTACGGTCAACCAATTAATACAGGCCACTCTAGAACCTTGTCAAAATGACATGTAAGGATTTTTTTTAAATTTTATTTAACTTTACTTTTTTTTTTCAAGAAAAGTCAAAGTCAAGTCATGTCAAACTATTCTTAATTCAAGTAAGCTTATTAATAAGCATTTTCGAATCGTCTAACACTATCACGAGAAAAAAAAATCTACTACTGGTTCTTACCCTACACCGTTCCTAAGAAGAACCAGTAAGAAATTCAGGTGGCCTTTTTTTTTCAAAACAGTAGGTATAATAACATACACCTTATTAAAATAACATGCATTAAAGAATTTATCACATAAAAAAAAAGACTTTTATAGACATTTTTATAAAAAAAAAACGTAACTTAAAAAGAGAGATAAATTAAGGATAATGATAATAAAACAAAAATAATTCTTATTGTAGAAGTTCACAATATTATTATGCATCTATATCTATATTACAAGAGATGTAAAGGCCTCTAGTTGTCAAAGATTTAGAGAAGTAAAAGGTCTCTTAAACGTCATGATTTTAATGATAACAATAAAATAGAGAATTAACAATTTAATGACAATCACAAAGCAACTATTCTTATTACATAAAAGACAACAGCCAATACCTATTTAAACATGACATGGTTTCTGAGTGGACTACGCCACTAGGGCTCCAATTGGCTGACACGGTACACCTATAGTACCCGGAAACCAGGGGACAGTGTTAGAAGATAGGTATATTCACATCATCAGCCTATGGTAGTCCACTGCTGGACGTAGGCCTCTCCTATTAACTATGCGTATAGACGCATTAGAAGGTAAATGCCCATAATCGCCGCGCTGGGCAAGCGGATTGGCGATTAGGTATATTCATTCAAGTCAAATTCTCACCGTGTATACATTAGCTACCTTGTCAGGCGTGTACCATGTATCAGGGTATGGGCAGTTTTTTTCAAATTGTCTCCCCACTTTTTTCTTGGATTTGGAACTTGGAAAATACCTATGTTACAAAACAGTGGGAGAGGAACACGTTGAACAAATGTTTTGTAGGTATTTATCTGTTTTTCTTACATAGGTATTAGGTATGATACCATGGAATATATCATATCATAATTATACACTATGAAATATTATCTTAAATACTTTACATGTATATTCGAAATATCTAGATATGTAGAAATGATAGAATAGACCAATATTATCATTGCGTCGGCGGCAATCGGCATCAGAGAATTGTGTAACCATCAAATTCTACAGTATTCAGGGTGAATTAGTTATAATATTTATAAACCTCCGCAGCTAAGTGAGTATTGGAACGGACGCCGATACTTAAGATGAAGAAGAAGAGATATGTTCTTATACTTCTTATCCCGTCAAAATTATTATAGTGACAGATTTGCGGATTTCGAAGTGCGCGGTAGGGCCGCTGGCTTTAAAGAGTCTTAGTAAGTTAGTAAGTAAATTCTTTATTTGCATTAAGTGTGGTTAACAATAGATCTCACAACATATGATATTAAAGTACACACATTTAGCTATAACCTAGCATTAAAGTTCTTAAACCAATCACTAGTGTGTCGTCCATGATCTTGAATGAGCGTCGTGAGTTAAGCTCATACTTACCCGCTTATTCATAAACGTTTGTTAACTTAACAAGCCGCTAATAATCGTTTGTCCCTTTTGTCCTTATGGATGGATACATTGTTAAGACCGAAAGGGACAAACAATTATTAGCGGCTTGTTAAGTTAGCAGACGTTTATGAATATGGGGGTTAGTTTCTGGCCATCCCGCTCATACTTGTAAATTGGTGCGAGCGAGAGGAACAGGGTGCTTAGACAAGTCGCCAAACGCTAACGCTTAATCGTCAATCGTAAACGAAAGGCAGCATCCTGTCTTTGGCGCACCAATATGAAAGAGTGACAGAGAGGGAAAGCTACGATACGCTATTAAGCGTTAGCGATTGGCAACTTGGCTAAGCATCCAGTGGCCTTACCACGGCAAGTGACGGTAACGTCACCTATGTAAGTGTTACTCGATACGTAAAGCATCCTATCGCGCTCGCATTTATGTACCTATCGGGGTGAGCTCATGGTCTGTTTCACGTATCGAGTAAAACCTAACGTTACCTGCCGATACTTGCAAAGGCATGGTACGTCTATCTACAGGTAGAAAATCCGCCGGCAACTTTAGAGATGCAGGCAAAGAGTTAATGACCTGCGAAGAGATAAGGAGGCACTTTAGTTTCACTAACGTTAGTTTTTAGTTTTTGAACAAACGATGCACTACGGGCGAACACATAAAAGTAAAAAATCGCCTATGTTTGAAAATAAAATTAGGTATTCATGTTACTCAATAAATGTAGAAATAATGTGAGCATAAGGTGTGTTGTTTGCGAGGTTATTAGTAATTCAGGAAATACCGTGTATACATTAACCAGTATAATACCTACAGTATTTTAAAATTACCTCCTGCATTCATGCAATCATGTTGTCTAACTTTGAATAAAAATGTATTTAAATAGGAAGGTATACTCAATATACTCATATCATAACTACAGGAGTTAAATAAATATTTGCACTGATTTTGTCTCATATCATTAACATAACTGTGGAATATCGTCAGAGTTTACACAGAAAATTGCGACAGCCACAAACTCCCAAATGCTCTCAACCGGGCCCTTCAAATGTAATTCCATCATGTTTTTTTCCACCGATAGGCGTCAACACGGCGTTCAAACAAACCCGAATTCCAGAAATATCACACAAACAACTCGCGGCGCAAACCCCGAGCTGGCAGGGTTAAACCAACAAGCCTAATGAGTTTTTTGACATATTTACAATTCACAACACGCTCCCATTCAAGAATGCTTGCGAAATGTGCCAGGAATGTAGAGGACCGATCCGTGTACCTTATACACTTACCCCCTCATTCATAAACGTTTGTAAACTTAGCAAGCCGCTAAAAATTGTTTGTCCCTTTTGCTCTTATGGATACATTGTTAAGGCCGAAAGGGACAAACAATTGTTAGTAAGTAAGGTCCGACCGAGACCTCGGTCTCGGTCCCGGTATCGGCATTCTCGGCCAAAAATCGAGCCGAGATATCCCTCTCGGCTCTCGGCCATTTTTGGCCGAAAGGAAGGAATGAAAGGAGGAAAAAGAAAGGAGATGAATATTGGGCTCCATGGTGAAATATATTGTGTGGAGATGTAAAAGGCCTCCATCGTTCTATTGCCTCTATCGTTATGGCATTAAAGGCGTGTTCAGATATTTTTGAACGCTCCGATACGATATATCTGATGGCGACTGTAGGTACTTAGGGGTCGGAACGATGGGTGCAAAACTTTAACAAAACTTTTTTTTTCTAAAGTGAATATTATCGGAGATAACCGCTCCAGAATAAAAAAAATGTGCACGTCCCCTCTAACTTTTGATCCGTAGGCCCAATCGTAAAACTTAAATTCAATAAATAAGTACCAGGTACATACAGCTTAAAATTCCTTTTAACTTAAGTTATGTTTCTTTAATAAAACATTAAACGGACAGATACACAAATCATAAGGACTTACATAGATAATTTCTCATTATGACTATACCCTGAGCAATATGCGATGAATCACATCATACCCAAACAAGTCATAACGCGTTAAACGCTATCATAAGCCTTCCATAAACCAATACTTAAGTGAACGGTAGCGGTTATAAACGCGTTGACAACTGACAACAAAACCAATGCAGGTCTCGGCCTGCCGGAACAAGTTGTTGGGCACGTACCGTCCCCCCCTCCCCCTCCAGCGGATATGGATCACGCGTCTCAGGCCCATAACATTCAAGAAACATTCAAACTGAACACGAATACAATACAACTTGATCTCTATCCATTCATAAACGTCTCCTTACTTAACAAGCCGCTAAGATTAGTCTTATCAATATGTTCATAAGAACGAAAGGGACAAACAATACTTAGAGACGTATGAATAAGGAGGTTAGTCCTTAAAAACTCTACACTCTGAGATCGTCCTAAGGTTTAAGGTACGATAAGTCATCGACTGCCCAGTAAATTAAACCTTTAATTGTATGAAATAGTAACAAATCTCGGGTTTAAGTTATTTTGGTAATGTGTAGTGCAAACGGTTTTTGAATACGATCAAG
>JALPQI010001004.1:0-149039 GCA_025490895.1 Thaumatotibia leucotreta
AATTTTTAATTTGCCAATTTAAGGGCCTGATTAATCATTATTATATCAACAATAATCACTGTTATTTCTAAAACTCGAGAATCTATCGTTCCATTGTCTTTTTAAATTGTCATACATAAGACATAAAAGTAGAACCGCTGTCATCACAATAGTTGCTAGTACTCAAGGTGAAACGTTGCATAAACACATAACTTTCCTTTCCTGATGAAAGGTATAATGGTAGACTTTCCCCCCATTCAATAATGGGTGAGATGGCGGCTAGGTTCCCTGCCATTTAGGTTTAGTTACGTCCTAGGTTGGGTGATTATATGTTTTCTTTGGTTTTTATGTGTATGAGGAACGTAATAGTCAGGCGGTTAGATATAAATATATATATAAGACATTTATAACTCTCAGTAACTTCTCTATGTCCTCATAATACTTGACTTGAGCCGTGTTTGCACTTTATTTTTTGTTTCTCGAAGAGAGTATCCTACTTATATATTTTATGTGACAAAGGTAGACAACTGACATCTCAGCTCACCTGATGAAAAGCGGGAACTGAGGCCCATGGACATGGAGACCAAAAAATCGCCTATGCGCTGCCTACCCTCAGGACTTAGATGGATTGCATCTATGCCAGTAATTACATCGGCTATCTTACCCCCAAACCGGAACACAGTACTAACTATTTAGCGGCAGGTTAACGGGTAAGACGGTGGTAGCTATCCGGGCGAACCCTGCACGAGGTCCTACCACCAGCAGGTACATTCTTTTCAGAAAAACATATTAAACAGCATAATTTGCAATGACCCTCACACAAAGACTAAGCCTATCCTGCCTTTATTAAAATTAACTGAAAACAAAAACCAAAACCAAAAGTAAATACAGGCATGTTGTTCTAAAGCACATTGATTTACTTTAATCAAGAGTGCATGATACTTTGACGATCCCCCCCTAATAGGGTCACGTGGTTTGGGTATATACCCTAAGATCTATACATCCCACACAAGAAGATCTACGTTTATGAAGATAATCAACGTTTGCTCCATTTTACAACATCTCAATTCTCATTCACGCGTTATGCGAAAGAAAATAAAGTATTTTCGTACATTAATTAAACAGGTAAAGGTCATTCATGCCTATCTAGTTTACGCTCCCATTTCGTCGCTATACTTACGCAAAGTCGTATTAGTAACACTCATTTCATGGAAGAAACGCCCGTATTCAAAATGAAAGAAAGATGACATTTCTATGAATTTATTGCTCTAGATACGGGGTTGAGTAATTATAGCGATTATTTCTAACTTTTACTGCGAAACATCATTTAAGCACCAACAGCCTATTTTTATACTACGACGGTCGTAAGCCAGGCCTTCTACCGTGAACTTCCAAAGTCGCTAATTTCTAGGATTTGTGTCTCTGTCACTCCAACGAAGGCAGCATTAGAGTGACAGAGACAAATAATCGAAATTTTCGGATTTCGAAGTTCGCGGTAGGACCGCAGCATACGGCCCGCTTTAGGCAACCGCTTCATCATCATCATCATCAGCCTATGTTAGTCCACTGCTGGATGTAGGCCTCTCCTATTAAACTATGCGTATAGACGCATTTGGAGGTAAATGCCCATAATCGCCATGCTGGGCAAGCGGATTGGCGATCGCAGTAATGTCCACTATGATGACGCTGCTGCCCATAGGTAATCAATTTTCTATCAATGAATGGTCTGTGACACTTCGATCTTTTAGTAGACTCTTACGACACAAGGGCTGTTGGGGTTTTATTTCCATACACCCAAGAAATATTTCATACAAATAAGAAATCTTTTAGCAGCCACCTTTCAACTTTTAAATTAGCAACGACACGGTACTGGCACTTACGTTCTTATGACACGATAAGGTTGAGCCATCACCTTGGTGGAGTAAGGTTGTGACCCATTTTCACAAATTCGCTAACACAACATTTCGTTATTATAGTTATTTCTGGCTAAATGACGTAAATAGTGTTTGGTTACCGTTGAGAAATGGTTAAGATAAATAAAAAATGCTTCAGAAGATTTTGTAAGCGGTATAGTAAAGGTCGCAGGACCTGGTGAAGGTCGCAGGAGTCCGATGGATGTGGGTGGCGCAGGACCGGTGATTGTGGCAATCTTTGGGGGAGGCCTATGTTCAGCAGTGGACGTCTTTCGGCTGATATGATGATGATGATAGTAAAAATGTTCCTCTCTGTCGCTTGCCATAAGGGCGATTAGAAATTTATTTCATATAAAGGTACATGCTAACGCGTTTATAGTAAGCGATAAAGTGAGACTCTTTTACTAAAACGCTCACATTTGAAATCTATGTGCTTTCGTTATGATAGTACAAAATAATATAGTTAACAGCTCATAAAAGATCTTCAAATAATTTAAACTAAAGTAACCTATCAAATAGTAACTATAATAAATTGACATGCATTGAATTTTACTGTGAAACTCGGTCGATTTGTGTAAGAAAGAAACTCATAATATATTAAATAAAACAAATAAAAACACTCAAAACTTATCAATAGACATTTATTTTTGTCTATTAAAAACAAGCGGACGATTCTGATAAAGCTATTTTTTTATGGTGCGAAGGTAGACAACTGAGCTCTCAGCCCACCTGATGGAAAGCAGGAACTGAGGCCCATGGACATAGTGACCAAAAAACCGCCTATGCGCTGCCTACCCTGAGGACTTAGATGGATTGCCTTGCCTCTATGCCAGTAATTACACCGGCTATCTTACCCCCAAACCGAACACAGCAGTGCAAACTCTGCTATTTAGCGACAGGTTAACGAGTAAGACGGTGGTAGCTATCTGGGCGGACCCTGCATTATTTCCTGTTATTCTCAATAAGTTACTCATTCAATTTCTGAAAGCCAAAACAATAAATTTCCTCGTAACGATCATAAATATTTAGTATTCGACGAAAACCCAGATAGCCTACCGCGATCTTCAAAGTTCGTAAATTTCGAACACCTGTCTCTGTCTTTCCAACGAACGTGTCATCAGCGTGACAGAGACGGATCCTCGAAATTCTTAATCAGGAACCTCCCACGCTGGCTGGAGTAAATTCTGAAAATATCTGCATTCATAAACCCAATACGATCTGATTCATATCTAAAAGTATATGCGTCGACATATTTATCGAGTCGTTCACTTGGTGACGCCATTTTACACGATTTTAACCGATATCCTAATAATATCCTATACATTACGACACAAGTGCGAAAAACATGAAATTACGAATTTCGTTTTTGTACGTGTCTCGTACGACGTTTTTTAGTACAGATGGCCCTCCGAAGTTTTGAACCTAACGTAAAATGACCCACTTCTTCGCACTAGAGCCTAAAAAAGGCACCATCTGTACTAAAAAAATAATATTTTAGCCTAATAATGATAGTGTCCCACTGCTGGGCACAGGCCTCCACTCATATATGAGAGGGATTGGGCTATAGTCCCCACACTGGCCCTAAGCGGGTTGGGAACTCCACATACACCTTTGAATTTCTTCGCGGATCTATGCAGGTTTCCTCACGATGTTTTCCTTCACCGAAAGCTAATGGTAACCTATTTCACCATAATTACAATTGTGACAATTGTAAAATATCACTGTTACTGACGTCACAGGCCTCCGTAGACTACGGCTACCGCTTACTATCGGGCGGTCCATGTGCTTGTTTGCCACCAACATAAAATTATTACTAATAACGTTATTAAATCTTTTATAAACTACTTTTTATTTTCCGAAACCCGTGACAATTGTCGCAAGGTTTAGTACAATTCTCATTCAATCTTGACATGAGGTTCGGCATATGTCGGAATTTCGCTACAATTGTCGTGTTTTTTGTGACAATTGTAATTTTGCTTCGCAAAAAAGTAGTTATTTACTGCTGATTTATTAAAGTTCCTGCAGTAAATTTTATATTGGTGGAAAACAAACGCACGGCTCTTCCGATGGTAAACGGTAACTGTAGCCTATAGACGCCCCAGATTGGAGAAACAGTAAATTTACAATTGTAGCACTTGTCAATGTTGTGAAATTGGGGCCGATATTCCGTACATAAGTTTCGGAAAAACTCAAAAGTTAAATCGTCTAAACCACTGAGCCACCACCGCTACCCTACCCCACCGACAGACATTTTAGAAAAAAAACTGATGGTCCATACATTTGCGCCTACTAATATCTCAAGGTTTGTATGGAACATCAGTGTTTTTTTTGTGAATTAAGGTTTTTTAATTAAATCTTTCAGAATGACAAAAAAAAAAAAAAAATTTACATAAAATTTAATTTGTCAGAAACTTGGGCGCTCAACAAGGGAGTTTTACACAAAATGAACGTGACACAAAGGGCCATGGAGCGAGCCATGTTAGGTATCTGCCTTGTTGATCGTGTTCCAAACAGCGAAATCCGGCGCCGTACGAAAGTATCCGACGTCGGTAAACGAATCGCACAGCTGAAGTGGAGATGGGCAGGACACTTGGCGAGAAGTAGCGATGGGCGGTGGACGAAGCAGGTTACTGAATGGTGGCCTGGGTGGTCAAGAAGATCTGCTGGGAGACCACCGACAAGATGGTCCGACGACATCTGCCGAACCGCAACAAAGCAGTGGATGTGGCTAGCACAGGACCGAAGAAAGTGGCGTAATAAAGAGGCCTATACCCAGCAGTGGCTGAATAGATAGAATTAAATCTTTACAAGTAAAAAAGACCTGGTGGTCCAACGACCTGGTCAAGGTCGCGGGAACCCGCGGGAATCAAGCAGCGCAGAACCGGTCATATTGGCGATCATTGGGGGAGGCCTATGTCCAGCAAGTGGACGTCTTTTGGCTGAAATGATGATGATGATGATAAGTAAAAATGCCCATCATTATATATTCTGTTTTTATACGGATTCGTATTATACTTGACCTCGTTTTACCTAGCGTTTCTGACTCGCATAATTAGTTATTCTGAATTTCAGACAGACAAAGGTCGCTACACGGTTTTGTGCTTACCGGCTATTTTTGTCATTCTGAATGTCTGTCTAGGTATTTGAGTGAAAAGATATGTATTTTGTGCCTGTAAAAAACTTGATATTTGTCACAAATTGCTGCATCTAAAGTACTTGGCCTAAAAACACAGGAGGAAACAGTCGAGCGCTTTTATAATGTATTATGTTTTTGATAGCTCTTAGGACGATAGTGTTAAATAATGGAACATTTCTATGAAACTAATAGAAATAACTGAAGCACAAACGTGAAAAAAATTATATCATTCAGAAGAATCTAAATAAATGTAATCAAACCTAAACTTGCATTATTCCTTAATCTTTTAAATCACAATCTTAGTTTTATTACCAACTTAAAACCTTAAGTCCGGAGTTCATATTTATTACCTTAATAAGGTAAAAATATATCTGCGAACGTGTTTCATGATGTGTCAAAGACGTCAAATGCTCTAGAACGTCAGCCATATTATTTGTTTAGATTTTTTTGTATTCTACTGAGACGATTGGTATACATAGGGTTGCAAAAGTAAACTCATACTCCTAGAAAAACCAAAATAAGAAACTCATTGAAGCATAATTGTGGCTGTCTTCGATCTCATTCAACTACATTTTCAATTACACAAAAAATATCAATAACTATCGACCAAAACCATATAAATTGTCAATACGAGTTCATGCATGACCGAATATGCTTCCCCTTTTCTCTGTCATATGAAGAGTAAGGCCCGAGTTCTTTACGAGCCAAAACTAATACAATTTACGATCTTACCCATACATTCCAAACACATACGCTAGAGCATAGTAAGATCGCTAAGATCAGTTTTCGAACCAGTGTAATGTGATCTCCAGTGTATGAAGTAATGCCTACTTCAGGTCAGGTCAGGTTTAGGTAGGTAATACAAAAAATTATGCAAAGTATAAAATTATAAAATTTGTTTAAGTCACGTGGGGTAAACGTACGTACTGGGTCAGTGTACGCAGTCCCATATTTTTGACAGAAATGCTATAAGTACCTATGTGCTCGCAATCCGAACATTAAACACGAGTTTAACATAATATTTTCTTCGGTTCCCGCGAGGATTACACATGAAATAAAACTATGAAAACGGATAAACTCGCGTATATTAATATACGCGAGTTTATCTGTTTTCATAGTTTTATTTCACTAGTTTAACACACAAGATTTTTTTTTAAATGGACATCGGACATTTGACAATTTTTTTATGAAACCTATTAATGTAGACTAACTACCTTTAGCGTTTACGGTTATGTAAAAATACACATTATATTTTGGATTCCTATACATTTTTGGTAACAAAAAAAGAACGCTTCATATAAAAAATTTGGGATATTCTGGGAAATGTAGTGAATCTTACTCAGTATGAATCTACCAGCCTACCAATTTTTATCACTATCGAACACGTGATCCAAATGTACAAACTTTTTAAGATTTGCACACCGACGCGACGTGCCGTGCTATAGAATAACCCTGCATGCTTAGCCAAGTTGCCAATCGCTAACGCTTAAACGTCAATCGTAAGCGAATGGCAGCTAACTGTCTTTGTCGCACTAATATGTAAGAGTGACAGAGAGGGAAAACTACAATACGTTATCAAGCGCTAGCGATTGGCAACTTGGCTAAGCATCCTGAACCCTACCGTACGTCGCTCGGTCCTTCCTTAAATGACTCCATATCTTAGGGCAGCGTACAACAGTATTAGCCGCGGTACGCTGGTTCATCGCTTATTGATATTTATTGGCTCGGAATCGCTCGGGCGTAATATCGACTCGATTTAAGCGATTAATCGAATTAGCGATTGTGTCGATAGCGTGTTCTCACGGGTGTGATTTCTTTATGGGATTGAATTTGGTGTCAAACTGACAGCCCAGGAGGGCTACCGCGATAGACTAATGCGATTCAGTTTAGGACCTAATGTGTCAGTTCCATAGAATAACTGTCAAAAACTGCCTAACCGAATCTAAACTGAATCGCGTTTTCAGATCGTGTGGTAGTCCCCCAGGTACTAAAAGAAAAGAAAGTGTCAAACCTAATTTTATCCAAATAAAATGTATTGCATACGCTAGCGTTCAATACGAAACATTTTACTAAATATTTTAGGAATGAACGAAACTTTTTTTTAATACTTAATCTACTATAGTATATTATAAAAAGTATTTGTGTAAGTATATAGTATTGGATATATCTTTAAGTATATAGATATTTTCTTTTTTTTTTCGAACACAAAAGCCTGCACCACACAAACCTTTCTTTTTGCCCAGTGGATGACTGGTAGAGAATGCCTTAAGGCATTATGTTCGCCATTTGTACTTTTTTATCGTGCAATAAAGTTTAAATAAATAAATAAAAGGTATATACTTCGGTACTAAAACACATTGCGTAATACTTGAACGTTCCCTGAACGCATTGATTCAGAAACTGGGTAGGTTCTCACTTTGTATTTGCAGTCAAACATAAGTGCCCATTCGAATTTCGAACCACCATCTCTACAAAATTAGAAGAATCGAAGAAAACAGGCCAAGTTACAAAATTAGCCACACATTACACAAGCATCGTAAGTAATTATAACAGTCACACGTTCCTTTCACTGTAACACTAGGGTCAGGTCACGTGACACGAGAAGATACCATTAGATATCCATCACATTATATCATCACTCACATGACGTGAACTTCGTTACTAAACTATGTAAGTACTAACTTCGTTGATACCAAACTTCAAAATTTTAATTGGTTTAATGTGTATGACGACGCCAAATTATTCTGAAACTTTAGTAGATTTAAGTGTCCATATATCTATATACACTCATTTGTTTTAAAATTTTGGTTAAGCTTTATTCCTATGTAAAATAAGAGTGAAAGCTGTGGCCTATACCACAAAACTTTACAAGGGTACAATTCTACAAAATTGTATAAGTTCCCATACAAAAAGTTGTCAATTTTGTAGAATTGTACGCTTGTAAAGTTTTGTGGTATAGGCCTGGTAACCACAGTTACCAAAAGCAACTGAGTGGATATTTAGTATAGGCCTAGCTATTTAATATATTTATTCAAAAACACACACAAGAATTGATGGCTGGTGTAAAGTCACGTGGATTTATGCAATTGTGAAATATATTTATGTTCTCCACTGCCCCTCTGAAAATATTTATTAAACCCTAAAAAACGGATAACTGTAATATATTTATTTTTACCCATATGACAGATTAAGTTGTTTACCTATGAGGAACCTAATTAACAGTAATAGCATTATAAATACAGTGTTGTTTTCAATAAAGAACGCTGCGATCGATTTATGGTAATCACGAAATAATATCACAATCAATTAAAAACGAATTTAGGGTTCCAACGGAAGGGTGAATTATTTAACGTAAACATACTTGTAACATCTGGTCAAAGATATATGATCCAAGTCATGGAAATGAGCGGAGAAAAATTAACATAACAAGCTGCGAAGTATTTGTCGCTTTCAGTCTTATCAACATGTCTATAAGACAGAAAGGAACAAAAAATAAAATAATTAAAAAATTAAAAAACACGACTGCCGTTTTAAGCGAACTGAAAAGTAACAAATAATTCCTTCTTCAGGTTAATCCTTGTGAGCGTGTCTACATAATAGGCGCTCGTCTTATTGCTTACTATATTTTCTTTCGGTTGCAGTCGGGGAACCTCCATATATTTATATTTTCCGTAATGAAAGGTTCCCCGACTGCAACCAAAACAAAATATAGTAAGCAATAAGACGAGCGCCTATTATGTAGACACGCTCACAAGGATTAACCTGAAGAAGGAATTATTTGTTACTTTTCAGTTCGCTTAAAACGGCAGTCGTGTTTTTTAATTTTTTAATTATTTTATTTATTTGAAACCTTTTAGTGAATCTGGAAATTCCTTAAAGTTGGATAGAATTTCAAAAACCGATTCTGCAGAGGGCCGAAGTTTTGCTCCGGGGGCCCGAGAAGTTCCAATCCCGCTAATTTTGGGCGAAGCCGAAGGGCACGCCGTGTGAGGGCTGGAGCATTACCGGAACCAATGTAAATCTATTTCGAGTGAGTCCGCAGGGCGAGCTTCAGGGTGGAAGGCCGAAAGCCGAGCTCGCGGAGGCCGAACCGCGTCACACCGACACCGGACCGGGCCCAAGCGCGTAGAAATTTAAAGCGAGGCCGAAGGCCGAGCTGCGAGAAAATGGAGGTACCATGCTTCTTTAAGCACCCCAGCATCTAAATAAACCGATATCTGTGTATGGCCGAAGGCACAACGGGCGAGTCCACAAGGTCCTCACAACCGTCCCTCTTAACTATTATTGAAATCGAATAATCTAATCAGAGGACCCAACGGTTCGCTTCGAACTTCAGCGAGGACTGAAAGCCGAGCTCCGCGTAGCGAGCCGTACCGCCAAAAGCGGTAGTCAGAGGGGCGCCTGCTTGCGAGGCCGAAGGCCGAGCCGCCAAAGCCTAGCACTGCCACGTCAGCCGACGGAATAGTGTAACGGTAAAATGGATCCGACGATCGTTTTGACAACCTGCAAAGGCCATAGGGCCGTAGGCCTGAATCGTATCTCGGAGACCGCTGGCTTGCGAGGCCGAAAGGTGAGCCCCCGGCCCGGACCACCGGAGCCAGAGTCCAGAGAGAAGACTTTCACTTAGATGGCCCAAGTGTCACTTGGAAGAAATTTAAAGCAAGGTCGAAGAAGGAACTGCAAGAAAATTGAGCTACCAAGCTTCTAAATAAGCCCAGCTCCACATAGGGCCTAAAGCCTGGAGCGTCACTATCGGGGTGCTTCAAACGCGAGCCCGGTGGGTCGGAGGCCCGACGAGTGAGCCCAAGTGGTACAACCGCCCTTATTAACTGCCTTAACAATCGAAGCTAAAGGCCAGCGCTACCGCACTACGTGATAAAATAGTGTAACATGAAAACGAATCGGAGATCCGCAGACCCAAAGATCGTTTCCACAACCCGCGAAGGCTGCAGACCGCCGACGGCCAAGCTACCAGAGCCCAGCGCTCCTTCGCTATACGATGGAAAAGTGTTGCATTAAAACGAATCTCAGGGCCGCAGCATTTGTTTTGAGAAAATGCGGAGGCTAAAAGCCGAGCGCCGCGTAGGGCCAAAGGCCTGGAGCGTGGCCCGACGGCGCGCTTGCCTGTTAGGGCGAAGGCCGAGCTGCGTGAGACTCAATTTACCAGGCAAACCTACCTTCCTTCTTACCAACTCCCTTGCACAATTGATACGGTCTAACCCGGCCCTGGAACGGTCAAAGGCCAGGAAAGCTTTCGGCAGTCATGTCGTCATGAAAATTCGTTTGCCTATGAATTATTATCGGATCCAATGTATAAAATTGTTCAGTTTCTATGGGAAATTAATATTAAATAGATCTTGAAATTTTGTTGTTAACACTGAAAAAAAATCCCCCGAAAGTGTATTTTGTATCGAAATCATGGAGTGAACTTAAACTTTTGACCGGTATCTACTTACTGTATATCAAATGATATATTGTACATAAGTTATTTGAAAGACTCATCGGTACGAGCCGGGGATTGAACCCACGACCGCTGCGTAGCAGCCGTGCATTTTACCCCTTGACCACAAGCGCGTATGTACAATGTATCTGTTTCATTCACACTTAGCGGTCAAGAAGATGTGTCAACTGTGACAGTCATGTCACGTCTTAGGCTTCGAATAAAAACTTCAATAGTGCGATGTAGAACATTTCGAGTTTTCTCTTCAAACATATATTTAAACATATAACTTGTATATATATTTATAATCTACATATAAAATGCTTTAATTTGATACCCAAATCATAGCATTTGGATGACATATTATTCTTGGCGCTTTAATTGTATTTTAATGAATCTGGCTTTTCTAGAATAAGTAACAAACATATAAGTTAAATACATATTCGTAATTGCAGTTCAAAGCTCTTCATTTTGATACCAAACTCGATAGGTTTTTTTCAAAAATGTTTTTTTTTTGTCAGATATTATTGAATTTATATGCCGCCATATTGTTTTTAACGTGACGTCACTTATCCTATGTTACCCGCGACGTCACGAGGATTCTAATGATACCTTACACTATTAAAAACGGTTAAGTGGTCGCGAAGATCTGCGCGTTTAAAGAAAATATGAAACATACATAGGGACTGAACACATATACTCTCCTTTTGGCAGTCGTGTAACAATACTTAGGCTTACTAAGTTACGGCTTGCTAAGTTAGGAGACTTTCATTAATAAGTGGGTTATTCTCGACCCGGATTGTAAGTTCACATGAAGGTGGGTTTACGCCAGTCGCCAAAGGAGCGAACTCATTCTATCCCCAACTCCACGAAATCAACTAATTTCGACGAATTACGTTTTGTGTAACGAACGAATTTCGTAGAGTGGGGATAGAATGAGCATTCGCTCGTTTGGTCTAAACCCACCTTTAGGAGACGTTTATGAATAAGGGGGTTATTCTCGCCCGGATTGGAGGTTCACATGACGCGAAGGACTCTGAACCACGATAGAAATATTGTCACTCTCACACTTATGTCCGGATCGACAAGTACAAAGAAGAGGACGCACGTCTTCGTCTATGTCGGGTCGCGGTAGGCCCTGGTTTTTTTTATATATTTTCTTTATTGGAGAAATAACAGAAGTAAATGACACAGCAGTATTTCACATTTTGAGACATAAATATACAAGAATACACAAACTTCCTTAAATTTTCTCACTAAAACATAAGTAAGCACTTACAGGAGACGGACTTGTATGTAAAAAAAAAAACAACATTCCTAGTGCACACGGCACAGTATTAAAGCATGCATAGAAAACAATAATAAGAATAAAATTATAAGGGTAAGAGTAATAATGACTACTTTACAACAACAATGAATAATGATATTCTAACAATGTAAGTACAAGTTGGTTGGCTTAGTTGTGACGTAATGTATGGATCGACCGAAATTACACTGCTTAAAATATTACGCTCGTCTGGGGTCAGCCTTAGGAGAGAGCTGAAAATATTCACGTTCGAGGATTTACCAATCATAGGAATTAACTGTCAGTAAGAATACATTTGTCACCACCTACCAGTGGCGGCGCGTGAAAATTTTCGTAGGGCAACTCGGAGCAAAAAACCTTGTCTTTCTATTTCGCTCCACTTTGCGGTGGTGGGCATCATAATGGTTGCCAAGGGAAGTTTCGATCCTATTCATCCCAAAATTGTGTAACATCAAACAACTCCTTAAGTGTTAGTCGCTTTGCGCGTGATTTTGGGCCGAATTAATCATACTTCATTTCGCCAAACCCCTTTGTATCCACGCACTTATGGAAAAATATAACATTTTGTTCAGATTGTAGATGTCGGTCAGCCAAGCATATTTATTATATATATGTATAGCCCACTGTGAAGGTGCTGAAAAACCATTCGTCCACTTAACAATCTATTTTTTAATTGTGGTCCACCGACGCGAGAACGGCCTTTTTGTACGATGTACCTTTTATTTAAAAAAAAACTGCGTTGAAAAGCATAATATCAGTAGATAATCTACTATACAACAATCAAAACGAATTAGAGACACCATCAGAATGATTATTATAAACTAATTTAACCTTAAATCTTAACAACTTATGAAATCCTCACAAAATATTTACCTAACTACCGCTTAGTATTTGCAACGAACACACTGTATCACACAACCAATACGCATCACACAGTCACGAATCTCACCACAAGCAACTTTATTAGTTAATTTAACTTTATCATCTAAACTTACGAAAAACCGACAATATAAACAACAAACGTAAACACCGAATCTGATCAATCTGAGTGTTGCTATGATATCTATTATTTCTCCGCACGCACAAATCTAACTCTTTAATTTTGTGAAATTAATTCATTTCTAAATCCATGTATAATTTGTAATAAAGTATCCTTATTTTAAAATATTTTACATTAATAACACAAAAATTTTACAATGATTAGCCCATTAATTCAATGCAGGTTTTGTAATGGCAATATTGGCAATGCTTAAAGGGCGCGCGCGTAACTCGCCCGGATTCAAATTAGTGAAGTGACGCATACCAAAATAGACTTTACACTGTACATAATAAAGCATCAATTCAAATAACGGAATGTTTCGATAAGCCGGCGATCTATGGCTTACCTAGCGGCCATTATTGCCAGTTCTTTGAATGGGAGTTTGTGAATGTGTGCGTGCGTTTCGATGTCGCGAAGTAGTTTTATGAATGAATAAGATCGGAATAAAAAGCCCACGTCGAACCGGGTTACTTTCCTTTACGCGCTATTATTGGTTGAACTCTTTTCTAGAGATATAGTAGTTCGCATTATTCAATTAAAGGTACAGATGTATTGATAATGTTACACGAATGTACTAAAATGATAATATTGGATGAGTTTGATAAATGAGGGAAAAATTTAGGGAAGCCGGTGGGAATCGGGTTGTATGGACGCGCCGCCACTGCCACCTACTCTTCCCGCGGGTGTCGTAAAAGCCGACTAAGGGATCAAAGTGTCACTGACCATACTTTGATACAAGATTGATGCTGGGCAGCAGCGTCATCATAGTGGACACATTACTGCGATCGCCAATCCGTTTGCCCAGCGTGGCGATTATGGGCATTTACCTCCTAATGCGTCTATACGCATAGTATAGTTAATAGGAGAGGCCTACGTCCAGCAGTGGACTGAGATAGGCTGATGAAGGGAAGTGAAACCAGCTGGCCTAGCCAAGGTGCCATTTTGCAATCGTATACGATAAGTGATAGGTAAAAAATGTAGGAGAATAACAGATTCGTACGAAAAGTCACGCGACCATTCCCATACATGATTATGGTCACGTGGCTTATGGCTTATCGTAAACGATTGCGGAATAGCAACTAGGAATACTAGGATACGCACCCTGAACTGCCAGATCCTAGATCAATTGGATAATTGTCGTTATGCGTTTTGTTGACCAGCCACAACTCATGTAGCTATAGGCCATATCCGCTTACTCTAATGACTTGCGCAAGAGTGGAAATTAATAACGCCTATAATATTCCGTGGTTCCTTGTGCATTGATGTGAGAAAACTGTCACGCTCGCCGATTCCACCAAAAGTACAGTTTTAAATTATGCTGACAAATTACGACAGCTATTTTTACCCCATGTTTCCTTTGGTATTACAACTAGTATAAAATGACCTCAAGGTTGGTAACCACTTCTTCTTTGAAGATGTCATTTGTATTGGTTTTTCGATAGTTTAGTGCTGAGGGAGTGGGTTTACTTCTTATCTGAACAGTATTAGGTAAATTAAAAGTTAAGTGGTGGCACTTGGCTGACAGCGCCAGCGTTTGTTTTTAACCGACTTCAAAAAAGGAGGAGGTTCTCAATTCGACTGTTTGAAATGTTGGATTGAAGATTTAATAGTAGGTAGTAATACCAACCAAACTTTGTCTTCATATGAGATTAGCCCAGCCGTACACCTGGAAGTTCTTACGTAAGTTACTCGTATAGGGACGGAGCTATACTAAGGAATGAGAGGTGAATATCACTATCTTATTCCCTATAACTTACGTAAGAACTTACAGGTGTACGGCTGGCCTTAAGTTCAGTTTCGTTTAACATAATCAGTGAAGAAATCAGCCGAAACCCTCTTGTAGAGTGTAATATCTGTAGATGTACCATGACCGAGGGGCCGCACATAGTGTGCCACTAAGAAGGATAGACATAGTCACTTACTACTAAGAAGAAAGTGCCACACAGGCACTTAGTGACGTATTCAACGCATTTGTCTGGCACTTACATTTAGCATCTAATGCACACACACACAAAAAATAGTGGCACAGTGATAAGGACGGACGATTATCGTTCCTTTTCACTTCCACTAGTAAAAAGTTTCATAAGACCATCCCTTTCGTTCTTGCTATTATTATAACGTTGTCAAATCCATATTAATCCTACATTCATGACCATGACTTTGCGAATATCGGTAACGTTAGGTTTTATTCGATACGTAAAGAAGGCCATCGTGCACGCTCCAATATATCAGTGCGAGCGGTATAATGTAAATATTACGTATCGCGTAAAACATAATCCTTTACTTTCCAACTCATGGTACGGCTACACTGAAAAAAAAATTACCAAAGTGACTTAGGTTGGCTATTACGAGGAAACTTTGATATATGTAACAAATCCTTGCTGTCAAATTTACAAAATTAAAAAGGTTAAAGTCGATACCAGAGTTGTGGTCAAATCAACAAAGAACATTGTACATTATATCAAACAACTGGTGTAATCAACCAAATTAATTTAGTAGAATGCCAACATAAAAAGTTCGGAAAATAAAATAAAAAAATTGTGATAGGTCCCAATCAACCTTGATTGAATTTTAATTACGCAAGATCTGATAAATCCAACTTAGCATTTTTTCCAGTGTACTGGTGACCTAATAAAATTTGAAAGAAGAAACTCTATAAAACCTTTATTCAAAACCTTCAGTAATAAAACCATTAATATTCCTGACGCCCTAAAGTTCTGAAGTTAGCACTAATGAGCTTAAACCTCTCATAAAATCATCCAAAATGTAAGCTAAGTTAGAAACTTCCCGAAACCATATTAGGGCGTGTATTGAGTTTCAAAGTAATTAAGGGGGTATGTTCATTAACATATTGCCTCCCCCCTTTTTGGTTAGTTACGATAATGTAACGATTTCCACCCTTGGTATAATGACGAAATTACACTGTCATTTTGTTGGACGCTTCAGTTTGAAACAAATGATGATTTTGTTTGTGTCATCTGGCCTCCTGTGTTTCGATCGATCGGGTAATTAGAAAATGTGGATGATGATCATGAAATTGTAATGGAAGGACAATAAAATTCTGATACTAATTACTATCACGAACAGTTACCGTGAGCAAAGTGCATTGTAATTAGGATTACTAGTGGTTAGTTATGTGTATTGGACGTGTTATAGGTATCAAATTTAAATAGTTTTTTTATCAATATAAATTACAATTTAAATTTGACAAATTCTAGTAGGGTGAATCAACTTTTGCTGTCTGTTATTGCCATGGTTACGGTCTCCTTAGTCACGCTTTTATGCAAAATTATGCTACTTAAATTATAAAAATATGCATTACTATGTTAATAAGCCCTTCCGTAAATCAGCCAACTACAAACATGCCCTACGTGCAAACGTACATGATGCTTATTTTAGGTAGCATAATTTTGTATAAAACCAGCGTGGCTCAAGAGACCATGGCAATAACAGACAGAAAAAATTGATTCGCCCAGTAGGTACCGTGTTATAATGTGGTAGATTCTAGCTTTGATAATAATCATAATATTGACCCAAAGAAACAGAGCAATTGAACAGGCCTCTATTGTCTACATAACGTTAGAGAGCATGTCCAGATATTAATGAGCACTTTTGACGCTCCGATACATCTGATAGCGACTATAATAAGAGTTACATCAGAAGATAAGTCACAAAAGTAGAATGTATCCCAGAAATTATAGAAGATGACAAAATAGAAAACAATTTGACGAAGTTTTTGTATTGTAATAGTACCCGTAACTAGATAAGTCTACCGTAAATCGTCGTTCTTAATAAACAACGAATCTACAGCAATTCATTCATGGGAATGTCACCTTTCTGTCACTGAGAATACGGATGTATTTTTCATCAATTGAGTATCGCAAATACGAGGTTGTGTAATTATAGCGGCGAAATGCCCTTCGTTGTTAAACCGCCCACGTAGCTAATCTCTTTATTTGCCATGTTTTTGTTCCTTTAGCCTCGAATTAATGTAAATGGCAAGGGTGAGGTAATAATATTATAACCTAACCCACTATTACAACCCACTGATCGAATCATCTAGAAAGCTTCAATTGTAATCACTAGCCTTTTCATCTTTTTCCAAATAATCACAAAAAACCGCGATTTCGTGCCAACTGGACCATCTCGGGGTTATACCCGTTCGATTAAAAAAAAAATCGATTCACAAAAAGAGATATCGAGTAACATACATACAAAAGAAATAAATTAAATCTAACTAACCTAACCTATATCTAAGATGGGCTCTTGTGTCATTGTACCGAGGATGCTGGGGGCATTTTCTTGCTGTATTGTACTCGTAATGCTGATGCGTTGTGCAAGGAAGTCGCACAAGGGTGAATGTGCGTGCTATAAAGTCGGGTAAATAGTACATTACGACACAAGTGCGAAAAACATGAAATTCGAAATGAGTGGCGATACTGGCGATGTTCGAAAACACGACCGATAGGGAGTGTTTTAAATCGACACGAGTTACGAATTTCGTTTTTGCACGTGTCTCGTACGACGTTTTTCAGTGCAGATGGCCCTACGAAGTTTTGGACCCTGACGTAAAATGACACACTTCTCGCACTAGAGCCAAAAAAGGCACCATCTGTACTAAAAAATATGTAACTATTCTTCATGTTTGATTTTGAAGCACTTTTATACAGGATTGCAAGGGGAACAAGTGATTTTTAAGGGTAAAATCAAACTATAGGAGGGTTCTGTAATTGCACTTAGGGTAATAATACCCTCAGCAAGTCATGTCGAAATGTAATAACTTTAGATGACATGTCATTTTGTGTGTTACGAGGAAAACCCTACGCAGTTACGCTAGGGACGGAATGTAATTTGGAAGTATTGGAACTGATTTTTTTGGGGGAAAGAACACAGGAGGAAACTCCCTTCATGAATGAATTTCAACTTTCGTGACACAAAGGCGAGACGAGATCGACTCCTTTTCAAAAGAGTGGCCGGAGGCAGGTCAGCATAAAGCAGATTAGAGAAAATGGGGGACCTTTGCCCAGCAGTGGGAGACTAGAGGTTCACAATAGTAATAGCAACAGTGAGAAAATATTGTATCATAATTAAATGGTTAAACACGCAAGAGCAATTTCTTCGCTGAAAATTAAAATGTGCTGAAGGGCTACATGCGGTATTATAACATGGATGCCAATGAACATGGACAATCTCTCCAAAGTCGAGGCATCGCTTCAGGCCGGTTCAAGCCTATGAGGTGAGGAGACGAGACAAACTCGTTGGTAAGTGCGATGAGCTGAAAATCCAACCACGGGGTTATAGACTGTCATCGTCATCACATAGAAGGGGTACTATGTAACATTTGTTGCAAAAATAGTATAAGTCGAGAGAGCGAGTCTGACACCTGAGAGCACACGAGCGATGCTCTCAATATCCAGTTGAACTAATCACCGTGACTAAAATCGGTCAGGAGGAGGAGATGAACAGGAGAGGTGATGAACCTGCCGTATTTGCAGTCAAATGCCAAAGAGTGCAGTTGTCCCCCCATACCATCAATTTCGATGTTATACTCATAAGTATCATGGTCATAACTCATAACCGATATTTCCACCGATCATAGAATAAATAGTAATGGCGTGAACATGCAATAAGGGCCGTCACTCACGTGATGGTCGCGTGTCATGATCAACGATTAGGGCGTATCGGGAACCCTAATGACAGCCGAGCTAAGAGGGGTAGGATTTTAGTTATCTGCCTCCTAGCTACTTGTTACTCGTTACTCACAGTACTCAGAATCTTGTATCTACGCATCTACGCAGTAGTAGAAAACGAATGGAGAGTTCTAAGCTTGCGTCCATGCATAGATGCATACCCCATAGAAATAACTTCCTTCGTAAGAATGTAAACCCTTCACATAACAAGACAAGAGTGAATCGTTCTATGTCTAACACGGGAATGAATTGATGAACACTGCAGTAGTGACCTTTTATACTGTCAGGTCACCAGCCACCTGTTCATTGGTATCATCTACCTGCAAACCTGCATGGACCAAGCAAAGACCACTCCAAGCAAAACATTGCTTATCGTTTTCTAGATTTAGTAACTCATATCTCCGACACGGCCATACTGACAAGACAAGCGTCCTCGCTGGTATCTGAAACAAACACGTACATCAGTAATCTTTGTCACCACTCGGTTACTCCTGACCAAATTATCTGTCTACGTAAAATCAACTCAACTCAAGGAAAATAATTTTATTCTTTACAACTGAATTTAGGATCACCTAAAGTCAATTCATTACCACCAATTTAAATGCAAGACCAGACAAGTACCACTTGGCTTTCATAGCCACCTTTTACGTAAAACACATGACGGCAAACTTTCGGAAGCAGGTCTCTCATTCGTGGCCTATTGGTTATCACATAACCACACTACGCGCATCCCCAAGGGATCGCCGAGTCAACCCTATGACTCTACGGTCTCTACAAGACCCGACCTCCGCCAGAGCTTATCGCGCACCGCGTACCCACGGACTACTCAAAGGTAGACACCGACTTCTAACGGGCTACGGCTACGATCAAGCCTCTGGTACGGTCGACCAACCGAACTGAGAACCTCATCCTTCATACCACAACAATCTTCATCTACTTCAATTGGTACTTGCCTTTCTAGCATTTTAATTAACAACAAAATGTTATCTGTATTCAATCATCATGAACTTCAATTTGTTAGACAATTTTGATAGTGCCACCAGCTCAGTTTTAGTTACCAGTAAAATCAAAATTAAGGAACCCAAGTCACGTTTATGTCCATCGTAAACTCACATTGTGACATAGTCACTTCATCCCGTTTAACAACAATAACTTTTTTTTTTTTTTGTGGCATTACCAAAATGATAAGTCAAAATGATCTCAATTAATGAAAGATTCAAATGAGTCAACCTCACGACTCAAACAAAAACGTAAATTACTCAACCAGGTTACACCATAACCACCAGATTTCATTTTTGTCCATCGGATTGTTAGGATCCAATAACCTATCAGAAGTTATTATAAATGAAACAACGTTTTATAGCGGAGAGCCAACGAACAACTGTTTATTTCAAAACCGTTAAAAGGAAGTGTCATACAAAGTATAGACAAGGAATCCTAGCACAGAGCTACCAACATTAACAGGTGTTTATTTGATGTTACTAGCCTTAAAATACTATCATAACAACACCCCAACTACAGCAAATAAACTAAACTATCGGGAGTAACATTTTTTTTTATTATAACAATTTATTTCTATTGACTTTTACCTACTCCCATGGCTTCAATACATTTATAATGTTTAACTGGACATAGAGCTTTAGTTAAGACGTCAGCAGGCATATCAGTAGTTGGCATATATTTTAAATCAATTATTTTATTACTAACTGCATCTTTTACAAAATGATACCTAATATCAATATGTTTGCTTTTTCTATGACAACTATAATTTGCTACCAACTTCTGTGCACTTTGACTGTCATTCAACAACAATATAGTATAACAATTACCAATTATTTCACATAGTAAAGCTCTAAGATACATAGCCTCTTTGCAAGCCTCAGCTATTGACATCAGCTCCGATTCCATGCTGGACAAAGCAACTGTTCTCTGCTTCTTACTGAGCCAGGAAACAGCTGATCCTGATAATTGAAAACAAAAACCTGAATAAGACCTTCGGTCTATAACATTACTAGCCCAATCGGCATCTACAAAACCTTCAAGCTGATTGTTTTCTTTTACATACTTTAAACAAAAGTTTTTAGTTTTACTTAAATATCTAAGAATTCTTTTAGCATAATTCCAATGCGTTTTTGTATAACATTTATTGAACTGACTAAGAAAACTTACACTGAATGATATATCAGGCCTAGTCATCACTGATAAATACATCAAACCTCCAATCAAACTTTGATATGGAATCTCTTCATCACAAGTTTCAGATTTTTCTATATTTAACTTACATTCCATTGGAGTACTGGCCTCTTTACAATTAGACATACCAAATTTTTCTAATAATTGAGTTACATATTCCTCTTGGTCTAATGTGATAACATTTTCATCTTTGTCAATTTTAACACGCATGCCTAAGCATTGTTGAACCTGTCCTAAATTCTTTATATTAAATTTAGAACTTAGAACAGATATCAAACTGTCAGTCTCTACTTTATTATTTGAATAGACAAAGAAATCATCCACATACAATGCAATAATGATCTTGACATCATTGTTCATTTTTGTAAACACACAAGGTTCTAAATTACATTTTTTAAATCCTAGTTCACATAAACATTGTTCAACTCTTTCATACCATGATCTAGATGACTGTTTTAAGCCATAGACCGCTTTGTTAAGTTTTACAATAACCTTTTTCTTATTAGCATCACATGAAATATCTGGTTGACACATATAAATGTCCTCTTTAAGGTAACCATTTAAAAATGCAGTTTTTACATCTAAATGCGTAATGTCCAAGTTTAACTGCACTGACAAGGCAAATAACAGCCGTAAAGTGGAATGTCTAACCACAGGTGAGAAAGTGTCCTCATAGTCTATACCTGGCCTCTGGGTGAAGCCTTTAGCTACTAAACGCGCTCTATAACGTACACTTTTATCACTGTTAACTTTTCTTTTAAAAACCCACTTACACTGCACTAAGGTTTTCCCTGAAGGTAACTTATCAACTGGCACCCAAGCCTGATTTTCTTCAAATGCTTGCAGTTCATCTTGCATTGCCTCAATCCATTTGTCCTTATCTGGTCTATTCAAGGCTTCCTGAACAGTCACAGGGTCACTGAGGCATTCTGGGTTTGAAGCTGTACATAGATTAGTAAATCCATAGCGCTTTGGTGGCCTCCTGACTCGTTTTGCCACAACTTCCACTGATTCCACTGCTACATTGTCGGTTTGCTGCGAAGTGGTGTCTGCTACATCGTCAGGTTGCTGCAAAATGGGTTCCATATCAGATATTGCATCATAATCAGGTACTGTGGAAATGTTCACATCTGAGTTATCAGGTTCACTTTTGGTGACAATCTCCTGCTTTTCTTCACAGCTTTGACAAATATCCCCAACTGAAACTGATACTCTGTCATCTGAATATTTTCTTTCAATGTCTTCATGAATAAACACATCTCTACTAGTGGTTATACATCCCTTAACAGGATCATAAACCCGATACCCCTTGACATTTTCTGGGAAACCAACTAGTATATTTTTCTTCGACTTACTATCCCACTTAAGTCGCCTCTCCTTAGGTACATGAACCATAACTTGGCTACCAAATATCCGGACATGGCTTAAATCTGGTTTTGTGTTTGTCCAGAGCTCAAATGGAGTCTTGTTATTTAATCCCGATGCAACTGACCTATTTCTAAGGTATACTGCAGTACTTGTAGCCTCTGCCCAAAACCTTTTGTCTAACTGCGCATCAAATAACAAACAACGTGCTCGCTCTACAATTGTACGTAGGGATCTCTCTGCATTTGAATTCTGCTCGGGTGTATAAGGATTCGACTTTTGATGCACAATGCCTGCATCTTTCAAATATGATTCGAATTCATTGCTACAAAACTCAAGTCCATTATCTGTCCTAAAATATTGGATCTTTTTATTTTTCTGGTTTTCAACCATGGCTCTAAATTCTTTGAAGCACTTAAAAACTTCACTTTTTACTTTGAGAAAGTAAACAAAGGCCATACGAGAGTAATCATCAAGGAGAATAAGGAAATACCTTGATCCGCCGATCGAAGTTGTCTCCATGGGTCCACAAACATCACCATGCACTAACTCCAATACCTGGCTACTCCGTGTTCCAGTGTGATTAAATGGTAAACGTGCTTGCTTTCCCTCACAACATACGGTGCACGTATTTTTGGTTATGTTTTCCTTATCACTGTATGATATACCTGTAACTGCACCATTTCTCATCACATGTAAGTCATTCACGTTTAAATGGCCCATTCTTCGATGCCATAAGTTACAGTTCTCTGAAATTACAGTGCTCGAGGTAAACAAACAATGATTACTGTCTATGTCCAACTTGTATACACCATTGGTTAAATTCGCAACAGCAACTAATTCATGATGTTTGTTGTAAACATTGCAAATTTTCTCAAGAAATTCAACTCTGTTGCCATTTTTAATTAACTGACTCACTGATATCAGATTCGTGGTAAGGTTAGGTACACATAAGACGCCTTTCAGAGTCACTTCATACTTGCAACTCGGTGTCACTGTCACAATATCGACATCGCCGGAACATAATACTGGCATGGCACTACGATTTGCAGCCATAATCTCCTTTATGCCGGGAGTAAAACATTTGTTCTGCACCATGTTTACATCACAAACTGCGTGACCGCTTGCACCACTGTCTATATAAAAATCTGATTTGTCGTAGTTCCCACTCAGAAATACTGCCGAAAACGCATGTGTTTTCTTTATTTGATCTGTCTGCTGAGTATTCTGGCACTGATTTTTATAGTGACCAAACTGTTTGCACTTATAACATTTAATTCTCGTTTTGTCGGCTTTGTCACTGTTGTTTACATTCGCCATAGAAAAACCGCCGCCATGATGTTTCTTCTTGTCAGAGCTACCAACTTTTGAATTTGGTTTATGGTGCTGCCCTCTGCTGAAGAATGCGCCGCCAACTTCACGATCATCATCTGACAAGTCGATGAGTTTCGTTTTTATGACATCTGCAGTAATGGCGATTCCCGAATGTTCTATAGCCATAATCATTGGAATGTATTTTTCAGGTAATCCAGCTAACATCAAACACCCAATCCACTCGTCGTTCACGGAAAAACCGGTTCCCGATAATTTCTGAGCCGTCTCCATTATTTGTGTAACATAGTTCGTCATTGATTCACAGTTTTCGAGACGAATTGAAATTAAATTACGCAGCAAAGATATTCGTCGAGAGAATCCGGAATCATCAAACATAGTTTGTAATTTCGTCCACAAATGTTTGGTCGAACTCGCATCCTTTATGTGAACATACAGCGATGGATCGATCGTTAGAATTAACTTGGCCTTTGCTTTTGCATCACTAGCGGCTGCTGATTCTTCAGGTTCGGTCTTGATCGCATTCCCCGAGCCTTCTAGGATTAGCAAATTCTCCACTGCAAAAGCCCATTCCCGATAATTCTCACGTCCCTTCAACTTCGGAACGTTGGTCAGAAATGAATTTGACGCCATAGTTCGTATTTTCTTGAATCACTATTCACAAACACTTATCTGGCACTACTATGATGATAGCTACCTAAAAAATACTTTTTAACTATTCCCTAATGAGCATAACTGGGCCCATAGCCTATTATAAATGAAACAACGTTTTATAGCGGAGAGCCAACGAACAACTGTTTATTTCAAAACCGTTAAAAGGAAGTGTCATACAAAGTATAGACAAGGAATCCTAGCACAGAGCTACCAACATTAACAGGTGTTTATTTGATGTTACTAGCCTTAAAATACTATCATAACAACAAGAACCATCTCAGCCGCGTAAGTGCTACTCCTCGCAAAGAGTATACTGCACATAAAAAGCAGTCCACGTGCACATTTTACATGCTTCGGAACTTCTGATGCGATTATTAGATCACGCTCAATCCCTCGGACTTGCTCTCGGTCCATTGAAAGCTCACATGAGTGATGATTTGAATTCATTAAATTTAAAAATTATTTAGGTACTCGTTTAATCAACCCAGGGAATTAAAATCAACTTCATTAACATTCGAATAGACTAGTCAGTCTATGTACTTACTACTTTACTAGCCAGTAACAGACATAGTTCAACAATAGTCAAATGAAACACTTCAACAAACCAACAAATGGGTTACAGTACTCTAAAGTTGGTCTACCTCCATCCGGTAACCAAAACCTAAGTTGCTTCCATCCAGCAACAACAAAATTGGTCTACCTCCATCCGGTAACCAAACCAAAAACACATCGACCGATTACACCATCAAACCAAACGCATGCCACCCACAATCGTGGCCGCACGGAGACGGAAAAATAGATCCGATTTTACACCTACGATTACGAATGATAAAATGATGTATGCAGTCTGAGAAAAGGTAACCAAACTGAATGTAAAATGTTTCATTCTACGATTGCAAACTAAATGACTAATTCCAATAATTATAATCCACAACTTTAATTAAACTAAAGTAGTCAAATTGAAACTATGGACAGCTCAAATAATGAGAAATGACTATCACCACCATCCTCATCATGACCACTAACATGATCATCACCATAACTACCATCATGATCATCACCACGATCACCACAATGATCACCATCATGACCACCACCATGACCATCATCATGACCACCATCATGACCATCATCATGACCATCATCATGACCACCATCATGACCATCATCATGACCACCATCATGACCATCATCATCACCCTTCAGAAATTATTATAACCGATCTCAATGCGTTTAATAAAACTTGTTTATTTTAAACTTGCGTAACTGTAACATTGATGTCTAATTTAGTTTCAATTTTGCATTTCTTCCTCCATTTTTTTTTAACTCTAAAGAATCGAAAGGGAATAAACCTCAACATTAGTTTCACCAATTAGCTCAGACCTCAAATAGCCCAACAAAAATGTGAACTGCTCAGCGGATTAACAACGTGTCCACACCACGTGCTGCACCAGGTGTTAACGGTAGGCAGTAACGACACCTGCTACGCCACCGGGCATGACATCAACAACTTGCAGGCCGGCAGCTCGTTCTGACTCACCATGTTGAACTGTAATCATCAAATTGTACGACATCATTTTTATCACAAAAACAAAGTAAAGTCAAAGCCGACTGATTTCCTTTTTTTTTAACCGACTTCAAAAAAGGAGGAGGTTCTCAATTCGACTGAATTTTTTTTTTGTTGTATGTATGTTACCCGATATCTCCGAGAATAGTGAACCGATTTTAAAATTTCTTTTTGTGATCGAACGTGTATTACCCCGAGATGGTCCCGTTGGCACCAAGTTGCGGTCTGATGATGGGATCTTGGAGGAATCGAGGGATCTCTTCAATTGTTATAGGTACATGTAATGGCGCTTTTGGTAATTTTCATTCATTTACAAGAATTTGCATTCAGAAAGTAGGATTTGAGGAAACCAATGATGGAAACAAATCGGGAATCTTGAAGAAACCGGTTGAAGTCGGTTTTTTAAATTTTTAATTTGGTGATTATTTCAAGTAGACTAGCAATAAGCAGTTTTGAACAGATGTTGAGATAATTGGAATGCTAGACCTAATCATAACACTAAGTACCCAAAGTTTGAGGTTAGACACTGACCTCATCTTATACTCGACATCAAAATAAGATTGTGCTTCACTTTACTATAATCAAATTAATCTCGCAAATAATAAAACGTATTAAGAACACAAAAACTTAACGTTACAAACAGAAATGTCAACCGTTAGTTCTTTAAACTACTGCTTCTAATTTTTCATTAAAACAATTGGAAAGAAACCTGTCCTTTAATTTCCGTTGCTCCAAAATAACCATAGAGTTGGCGTCTTCAATTCTTAATTTCTTGGACATAGGTATCGCAAGAAATTGCGCTCGTTTCATCGTCACAGCATATTCATCATGGATGAAACTGTAGACTACTATGACAGTGAGCTTGTTGATCTTGAAGTTGAACATCTGTAACGGTAATTTCACACGCATAGAAAACTTTTAACACAAGGCATGGATTGAAAATGTTTATCACTATCACAAATTAATTTTTGGTAGACTCGAAAACAAAACAAAACAAAGGGCTACCTGCCCATATTTTGGTACTGCTAGTATTTCACAACTAAGTAAGTAATAAGTATGGGTCATGATATACTTTGAAATCACTAGAATTACTGTTTTTATTTTTTTTTTTCAATAGGGTAGGATACCTACCCACACGTTTTCTTACAACAGTAATCACAAAAAAAGAACAAAGCAGTTTTCTAAATCACGACTCAAATCAAACTTAACTGCAAACATAGTGAACAATCATTACCTTACCAACTGTTGTCGATTTTAAACCTTACCGTTTACATGTGATACAATACCAGTACTCACTGTTACGTGAGCCTTGAGTCTTCATCCCACTTGCTGATATCGGGAACCCTAATGACAGCCGAGCTAAGAGGGGTAGGATTTTAGTTATCTGCCTCCTAGCTACTTGTTACTCGTTACTCACAGTACTCAGAATCTTGTATCTACGCATCTACGCAGTAGTAGAAAACGAATGGAGAGTTCTAAGCTTGCGTCCATGCATAGATGCATACCCCATAGAAATAACTTCCTTCGTAAGAATGTAAACCCTTCACATAACAAGACAAGAGTGAATCGTTCTATGTCTAACACGGGAATGAATTGATGAACACTGCAGTAGTGACCTTTTATACTGTCAGGTCACCAGCCACCTGTTCATTGGTATCATCTACCTGCAAACCTGCATGGACCAAGCAAAGACCACTCCAAGCAAAACATTGCTTATCGTTTTCTAGATTTAGTAACTCATATCTCCGACAGGGCGTATATGCATTGGCTCGTGGCGTAACGGTTTCTTAGGGAAAGGTTCTACGGTTTGCGTGGAAAGAGCAGATTTTAGGTTTTGAGGGCTTAGTGCTTATTCGTGTTTTAGTTAACTTAAGCTAGTGGCCACAATATTAGTACGTATGGACAAGAACCCAATGATGTAATTGTGCCTTTATCACTATTAAAAAATTAAGCTTTTATTTCCTACTTTTTTCTTGCAACTACGTGCTTTTGTCCAAAAATTAAGAATGGGTTGAACCAAACCGTCGCTCACTATTAAATCGTTCGCTAAATTAAATTATATTCTCATAGTTTCATAGCAATCTATTTGGTAAAGTAGATCAATTAGTCAAGTGATGTGGTCAACCACAATGCTACTAGCCCTAATATTGAACTTGATCAAAGACTCCATTAGTGATGCTTACTCGTATCACCTAACACAAAAGTGTTTGACACTGGCACCACCACCCTCAGTAATAGAAATGTTGACCCGAACAGACAGCGGGGTAACAATAGCAATGCACAAGTTGCAGAATATTCTCAAAATTGCGGGAACATACTCGAAAATTTTCCAGAATTTTCGTGAGAATTTGAGAGTAAGTTCTCATTGAGAATGTTTCCATGCGAACTTATAAAAATGTGTTATTAATCATTATTTTAAATCGTAAACAAGGCAGTAAACATAACTCATAAGACATGTATCGAGTACGGTCTTGGCTTGATTAGATTATTTGTTAAATTGAGATTCCCGAGAACACTATGCAAGTTTCGCAACTTATGAAACTGGTACAATGCTAGGTAACAATAACTACCGAAGCAGCAGTAATGCAAGCGATGCATGCAGAGCGCATGCTGCCCTTAATTCGCATTGATTTTCCTACCCCACGCACTGTGCGTGCTGGGAATGCGTTTAAGTATAGCTCAGGGGAGGATAACAAAATAATTAACGAAGACATTGCAATCAGGATTACAATCACCAATGGAAATTGAGGAATTATTACTATACAGGGATATAGTACGCACAGATCAGAGTCATACGGTAGAAGAATTACTCGTAAATATACAGCACAGGCTGAACTTTTGATGTGGATGTTTGTGTATGCGGATTTAAATAGTATTCTGTTTTGTCTGAATTGAGCACTTTGGCTGGTTGTCTCAGCGCATAGAGCAGTGAATGGCTGGAATTAGGATATCCCCTGTAGGCTTAGCACATGATTGGTGCGACAGTATGTCGCCGCGATCGGCGTACGCGTAGATCTCCCGTCCTTTAGTAGCTATATTAACAAAAGAGGGACGGATAGACTATCTCACGGCGAGATACTGTCGCGCCAATCCTGTGCTAAGTATACTGGACATCTGCCGATAGACAAATCCATGTCAGATTCGTAAAAAACGGGTCTACTCTGAAATTTCAAATATTTCATGCATGAACATTGAACAATATTGGGATATCTTGAAAATTTTGAAGAATTTAGTTATTTTTGGGTCGTGTAGTGTTAGACTCTTTCTTTTTTGACGATAATTATTCCTACAGACGATAGTCAATAAAGAGTTATTGTATTGTATTGTATAGTCAAATCCTCACAGTTCCAGCTCACGCTGCAACGATGATTCAGTAGCCAAGGCTAGCCCAGAATCCCCAACATCGAAAATCCAAGAGTCTATTTTTTTCCTCTCTTTCCGTCTAAAAGCGATACATAGACCAAGTATCTGTATACCAGCTTGCACCCTTTGACTCGGTTCAGACGTTCAGAGACGAGTGAGACGAGCTGTCCGAATAGTCGACGATCCCAGCCTCACAGGCGGTATTGAACCCTTAAGCCTTTAGCCTCCTTATGTGTGTTCTATCGTCTGTACAATGGGTTGTGCTCTGAAGAACTGTTCCACATGATGCCAACGTCTACTTTTCATCATCGCACTGCTCGCCACCGACTGAGCGCTCATCCTCACACCTTGCAACCTAAATGGTCGCGCACCGTGCGGTTTCAGAGGAACTTCCTCCCGCGGACGGTCCGTCTGTGGAATGAGCTCCCTGCCGAGGTTTTCCCGATAGACTACAGTATGGGGTTCTTCAAAAGAGGAGTGTACAAGGTCTTATTGGGTCGCGCATGTGACACCCCTGGGGTTGCAGGCGCCCATAGGCTACGGTGACTGCTTTCCATCAGGCGGGCCGTATGCTTGTTTGCCACCGACGTGGTATAAAAAAAAGTAGATGGAACGAAGTGAGTGTATAAGTAATCGATAGCCCCGTTCATAATGCACGCACGATGCGCCAGACTTGTGGAGTGTTGTGTGATCCGACACGTGTGTTCGACCGTGACACGGTCACGCGAGCCAAGCGAATATGGATTCATGATATTTCTATTAATAAGACTATTTGCCACGAGCTTAGGAATGGTGAAGTAAGGGAATTAGACAATCCGAAAAGTATAGAAACCAAACATCATAATCAAAACTAAGTATAAGACATAGAAATCCTAAAATTTAGATTTATGCCTGCTTCTCAGTCGTTAATCTCATTTGTTGCATTTGACATGTCAAAAATATTCCTCGCCGTACGGTTTTATCTCATATTTGTATTGTATCTGATTAGTCAATCCAGGAGTCCATTGGGCTCTGATTGTGTATGAACGAAGAATATTCCATCATTCAAAAATGAGTACTTCCACTCATGTTCAATTATAAACCCACGGGTCACCACGCTACTTTAGTGTACCAGTATAAATAGCATACCATAAAAAGTTAATGTCAAGATGCTAACGGTTACGGAAATAAGTGGATACGTGAAGGCATGGCGGACACCATTCACACCACGATGACAATTAATTTTATTAAATACCGATCCGCTGATCATGAACCAAAAGGCGTTTTTATAAAGAGCATGTTCAGAATTCAGATTAAGGCTTTCAAAATAATTTGAGCATTTTCGTGAATCAATGTTTCTTTACTTAGCATATTTTGCTCAAGTTGTATTACATATTGATGACATTTTCAAAGGATATCAAAATCAAATACAATCGACAGATAAGCCATCAATCTCCACAACAAAAAAAAACCTCGGAAATGTATCGACTAAACTCTGAAGACAATGCTTTTAAATACCTTTACACTAATAGTGACTATTGTAGGAAAAACTGATCAGGATAACCCGATTGCCCAACTACAACATTTGAACGATGATTATGATTCAATCAGCAATAGCCGTACCATGAGCTGGAAAGTACGTATATATAGTAGGCCATCACGCTCGCTACAATGCATAAGTGCGAGCGTGATAGACTGCTTGACTTATCGAGTAAACGCTAACGAAAAACTTTACTTGCTAACCTGTGGTACGGCTACAGTAACCGTACCATGACTTTGCATCGGTAACGTTAGGTTTTACTCTATACGTAAAGCATTCTATCGCAGTCGCACTTATCTATTAGAGCGAGCTAGCCTCACATATAACCTTTGCTTTACAAGTTTTACAACTCATGTTAGAGTTATAGTTAACCTTGTAGCATTCAATATCGAGAAACTTCTGCTTTCCACAATGATTGCGCGAGAGTAGTAAGTCGAAATTTTTCATATAAATAGAATTTCCTTTGACGAATGGAACTACATCTAGAACGAACAAAAACAGGATAAGAGATAAAATTAAGTTAATTCCACAAAACTTTTTACTAAAACATGAAATCACTCTACCCCTACTACCCATCTTGACAATCATTAATCTTAATGCCGCAATTCACCAAATGGAGCGCTCAAACCTAATGGTGTCAAATCGATCTAATGTGGACCATTATGACAATGCATGCCTGTCGTTAATTTTGTGCGCTCTTGAAAGCTTTTCGGACGTTTTTGGATATTTGCAGTAATGGATCGTGATATTATCTTTTATCTGTAGCTGTCGATTTATTGATTTTTGGGAGATTTTCTCGAGTCATCCTCTTTTTTGTAACTTTGTGTGTTTATTTGTGCTTTCGTAAAATTATATTTGTGAATGAAATGCCGTTATACACGCTTTGGTCCTATATTTGGAAACATCTAAATCTGGTACAGTTTTGATTTTACGCTATAGTCGAGTCACTGAATCTTCATTTTTTAGAAAAAAATCATCCAGGCGTAACAACTATTGTTAAATAGAAGATACTCGGAAATGGGTACTTAGAATCAATGATATAAAAGGAACTTTGGTTGATAAAGCATCCTACTGCTCTATCATGACATGAACGCTGTGATTCGATAGGTAACTTACTTTCTATCCATCACGCTCACACGGCATTCGTACAAGTGAGATGGATAAAAAGTGAGTTATGTGGTACTGCATTAGTTCATGTGATTCAGTTGAGCCTTCCAACATTGTACTACCAGAAAAATATTCTGCATTGAACAGATTTTTTCATAAATATATTTATTCTCCTTAAACCATAACGCAGCAATCTCATTTCATACCCCGCAAACATCCCTTTACTCCAGCTAATTTGAAACACTACTTTATCTAGATTATACCTAGACTATTGATCCCAGTCTAGACTTGGTTGTATGATTAACGACAGCGGTTTGCAGCTGCGGCTGAATGCATTTTTGATGAACTATTTGATGGATGGCTACTTAGTTAAAGTGCTCTAGGGTATCATAGAATTGATAACTTTTTTTAAAGTTATAGTCCAACCTAGATAATATGTATAGAAATAATCCTTATGCAAAATATTTAATTATGAGTACAACTGAGATAATGACTTCATTAGAGATATTTAGGTACAGTTAAGGGCATACATATTATTACAGTTATTATTTAATGTCTTTCTTATTTAAATGACATAAGGTGACATGGTGTGGATATATTTATACCCTTGACAGTACTTCCCTGACGCATAGGGAAGGCAAGCCGTTTGGTGTAAGAATATGGTTTTAAGTCAATGAACAAATTCAAACCCCCTTGCGATAATGTGAACAATGATTTTGTAAAACTACTTTGAATTTTGTTTCATTGCACTAAACATAATGCAAAACTTTTTAACGAGACTGCACCCTAGCACCCTTCATTTGTTTAACATGCTCTTAAAGATGATACTATTATTTTACTCACAGAAAGTTCTTCAGGCAATTATGGTCTTTATTACCTCCCTAAGATGTAGAAATTTCTTGGTGACTTGTTTGGACACTTGCTTTGTCTATTTTTGCATATATACACCCCTTCAAGTGTCGTTTTACAAAGCACTCGTCACTTACAATTAGTAAAAAGTTCCAACATCAAAATTTGATATCCTGTGACGTTGTTTATCTTTGCTTTTATGTAAATTTTTAGAGCGGAAAAAATTCAATTGTTGCAAGATGCAAGGATTATAGGTTCTAAATAGAATTTAATTGGACCCCTAAGGCTGGAGATGTTACAAGTTTTTTGTTGTACAATTTGACGTCCCGTGGCGTCGTGTGACGGTTTGACGGATCGGTGGCGTTTTGGAGTTTAGTGGTTTGGCCAATTTGCGTCTTGAGGGAACTTGAGCAATTTGGCGTTAACCACTTATGCAATTTGAGGTACGTGTAGTTATCATATTGAGTTGTTTTACTGATAAGTTTAAATTTAGACTATCCCAGATTTCTTCCATCGTCTGATATTTATCAGTCGATGATTTAATTTAGTTCAATAGCAAATTGGTGTCTTAATAATGTTGTGTTTTAGAGGAAGTGACAATTGAAAAAAAAAAACATTGAAATCAATGTAAATATAAATATTATAGTTATAGTTTCGGTTTATCTAAACCTTACTTTCTACTAAATTACCAAAATCTTCCACCGGCTGTTCAAAATTGATTTTGGAAGATTTTAATGGGTGTAAATGATGTACCTATATTATTAATACAGTCAAACAGTTTTAATTTAAGACAGTTAGTGTACTCACAATGCTCCATGCAATAAAAATGCTACAAAAGTGAAAAAAACTAAACAAAACCTTCATAACTATACATCAAAGCAATACATTCATGTCACTTTAGTGTGAATTGAAATATCAAACCAAGAAATTCAAAAACCACAAATCCGGTAATAATTTTAATAAAACAGGACAAAACTAGAAAAAAACTTAGTTTTGGAACGTTATAGATTCAGCCAAACAAACTTAATAATGCAGCTATAGTTATCGACGTCGATTTCCAAAAAAACTAAATTCGGCTACGTGGTTCTGACGGGGGATGTTTTGATACCTGAATAACTTAAGTTGGTTTACCAACCCTTGTTTATTTTTTATGTAAGTAATATAGAGTGTAAGATACGAGGGGTCGGCAAGATAAAGATGCGAATTCAGGAGGTTTCCGATTGGTCGGAATTCGCAAGGGTGGCAACGGTTACTTAAAGGGCGGACCTCAAGAAATTTCGTAATCGAGTGTGCATACATGAATTTAATAAGACAGGAGTGTATTGAATTTGCATCTAAAGAAAACGTTCAAACGGAATTTAAATATTCAAGTAGTGTCATTTCTTAAAGAGGTATGATGATATTGATGATGTGTTCTATATGTAATAATATTAATTAGACTAGCTAGCCCAAAAATAAAGCTAAATTTGCTTGAATTAGAAGTTCAACAACTATTACCTATAAATAGCACTAGTAGATTCATGCATGTCACATTCATAAATAAAACTTTTATATCTAACATCTAGTACATGGCACAGACGACATTTAAGTACCTTTAGACGTCAGGGTAAGGAAACACATAATTTGAATTTTGTTAGTGTTATTAATGTCGTGAGGAATGGTTTATGTTGTGACTTTGAGGAGCCTTTAGCGCAAAATCTAAATTATTTACACCTTCGGAAGTCAGAGCTTATTTCATAGTAGTCCATAGCCTGCACTTTTGGTTAGCATTAGGCAAGCCGTACACTTGCAATGGATATAATATGTTAGATGACTAAATATAGTGGGTACAGAATAGAGGAAATAGTTCTTTATATCGTGTAAAGCAATTTGAGGTGTTTGATAAAAAAGATGTCAACCAAGCGATTATTTTTCAGACCGACGTCAAACTAATAGCCCAGTAAAGGTCAAGGCCTTGCTTATTACTCATAAGTTATTACAATAACACGACTAGCTATTGTTTCAGTAATATTCTGTATCGTATTCTCATGTACTAAAAAACATCGGCTCTCTTATTTTTTCCTCTGAAGGCTTCACACATTGTTTATATATATCTACTTATAAAAACAATTTCATATTTTAGCAACTTTATTTTTTTAAGTACCTATATGGCATGTACTTTCAGATCCTCTTCACTTATATAATGTAGATATGTAGTTACATTTTCTTTTTATCATTTTCGTAATAACGTAAATTACTTGTTCTTTTCATAAAGCATGTCAGTAATATAAAGTTTTGATCTCGCATATGGTTTCATTTGATACCTCGCTATCAATTTATTGAATAGAACGGACCTCTAGGGTGGTCCCTTATAAATTTGACCCTAGATAGTATCGGTGGATTCCGGTTGTCATTAATTGTTATTTAGTAGGCAGTCAATCGACATTAAAGCCACCTACATATTCTAAAGCATATTAAGCATAATCTTGGAAACGCCTTGGAGACTTAATTTTACGAAGATGGACTTCGAGTCACACCATTAGTTAATCAAAAAAAGTCACACGTGTAAATATTAAATTCTGAACGCTAAAGTTATTAATGATCAGTTTCTATCTTTACCAATATTTTTTTAAAGTGTAATGTAACTTCTAATTCAAAGGAGAGTTGCCAAGAGTAGAAATAAATGAAAAGTTTGGTTGCTAGAAGAGTAGAAGAGCTCTGCTTTTGCCATCAGTGTGAAACCCTAACACTGAAGTTGCTTTCGAAACAATAAGTCATATAAATCAAATTTCTAATAAGCAATATCTTCACGCTATGCGCGCCTGCACTTTCACAATTCTTTTTTTCTATCGCAGCACCTTTGCCCGCCCCATGAAAGGCGTTCAACGAATTTATGACCCGTATCGCCACAGTTTCAATTATTCCTCGTAAAATATGGTCTATGGTTAGTATAATTTTGCGCATCTAAGATTTGGTTATGGCTCGTTACGTTAATTCGATGAATTGGGTAGGAAAAGGAGAAAGTGTCGTGGCATGATATATGTAGGATCTAATGTAGGGGATAGAAACGTAGGTATTACTTAACACTTGTTAGTATTCAAACATATAAATGTAGTTTAGGAAAGGTTAAAGGAGGCCCTGTATTATTTACAGAAAGAGCTTAAATATAATACAATAACATAGTAGTTGAAGTTCATTCGCGTAGCCCCCAGTTTATCTAAAGATAAAAATAATCTAATATTACAATATCCAGCAGAGCGTCTTATAAACTTGGGACGTATGTTTCCACAAAAACGGATTCAACATGTTAATTCAGAGCGGTCAAAGGAAACATAAAAGATGCATCACAAATTGCAGCGGACGCAACAAAAGCGTCGATCAACCAGGAATAACAAAACTGACAGATGTTAGTTTAAATGAGAAAAGAGACGTTTTACAAGAAACTGGAGTTCGTGAGACTAGCTTCCGCATTGCAGAACCGGTTTAAATAAAAGGTTCAGAGTTTAACAATTTTGTGTTCCCATCAAGTTCAAGTTAAAATTTGTGAAATGTAACGGCTTAGTGTTGAACTTGACATGAACACAGTGTTTCTTTACAAAACAACTATTGTTGAAGAAGTATTGTTAACAAAAAGTATGAATATGCAGTTACTAAAATTTAGGAAACATGCTACCCTATACCGTTATCTTATCTAGCATCACATTTGACCTTCAAAGAATAAAGAAACTAACAATAGAAATGTAAATGACATTAACAAGATTATCTACAAGGTGAATTTCTGCACGAGCGAAGATTTATAAACTATTAGTTCGATATTACAAGGTATTCAGTTCATAATCAGTATTGTCATAATCTTATCGAGCAAACGCAATCTGATTATGACAATGCGAATGTAGAACTTGCACAGCCAAACGATTTGACAATAGCACCAGATAAGCAAAACGCTCCGTCATTGTAGAACATTGTTATGAGAAGTTATTGTTGACCTCCTGAACCCTTTGCCAGACGTCATTGTCGGCATTCACGGTGATGGGCCGTCACTCAAGTTGCAATGGCGAAAATGCACTCAATGCAATAAAGAAAGCACCGTGCCATGTTTCTCACGGATATTTCTGTTGCCAATCTAACTTTGATGGAGCATATCGATTTTTCGACTGACAAAAGACAATCGTATTTGGGGAAAAAATAAATCGAATCTTAAAGTAAAGAAAAAAATTAAGGAATCTAAATAATCTAATAGACATGAAAAATTGTCCAACATTAGATTCTTAAATAACAATGCGCGTACGCTGCCCAGATATTTAAATTGACATGCCTCGGACTTTATGATACCTTTCCCCTCTTTGCGCAATAAATAAACAGTTCAAATAATAGACTTCGATAGTCTTGTTATCTATAAACAAGGTATATTTGAGCCGTCAGTCTAGTTTATAGCGTCAAAAGATGAATAAAATAACTGTCATCTCGTCAAAAGTTTATGAAAAGAGTACTTTTGTTGGAGAAAACATTGCTTGCGTATAATATTCACACAAACGCCCCGTAATTTTAAATTTAAGATGTCCTGCGAAAATTCACAATTTCAAATGTACCGTATTACAAAGGAGTACCGTCTAAGATTGTATAAAACGTTATGAACCATATTTTAACAAAAGAGGATAGTGAATTTGCTCCTAAATCAAGAAGAAACTGGGGCTATTGTACTGGAAAAAAAAGATATGGGCCAGCCACGGAAATAATAAATAGGTAACTGTTTCTAGTCCATGAATGTGGAATATTTTGTCTCGAATATTTTCAAGATCATTCGTCGATTGTAATATGAATTAATGTAACCACCAAAATGACGAAATTGAGTTAAGTATACCGTTCGACTGCAAATTTCCTGCTCTTTCGAACGGTGTATTTAAAATATTGATATTCGGAAAAAAATGTCGATTACGTTGACAAAAACTTTGTCATTTTATTAGGTTTCTACGTTTTTTATTAACGTATGTAAAGGTTTCATAAAATCATAGGCAATATTTTAACGTAAGTACGAATTTGTAAGTACAAAATATGTCCTTCTTAATGTACTCACCATATTTTTATAAATGTCAATGCTGTAAGCGCCATTTGTAATGTATGGCTTATAAGCAATTTGGTTTCAATTTGTGAGTTACACTAAGTTATAAATTCCACTTTTGATGATTTTCATTAAATTATTAACGTAACTCCAAAATTTATTAAAAATATTTAACGTAAGCACCAGCCATTTCCTGAACTACAACTGTGGTCAAACTTAGTAACTGTGTGTCAAATAGACCTCTCAAAAATAAAACAAACAAGATAAACAACATTTCAATAGGATAGTTAATTATCCTATTGAAAAGATACAACATACTTTATAAATGTCAAATTCGTTTTCGGGCTCTCCTGAAAAATCGTCATTTGGTGGTTACATTAATTCATATTACAACGGACGAGTTTCCAATTTCAGATTAAGTATCCAATTGGGTAAAAAAATATGATTTAGATTAATCGTCTCCAAAATTTTTTATAGTTTAAAACTATTGTTACGAGTGAAATTTAATCCGCGAACAAAAAATATGACTATTTTTCTGAAATGTTTAAAGTTAGGGTAACGTGCAAAGCTAATATTTGGACAATAAATCATTGTTCGAGCGGCATACATATTTGTTTAGGAATTACATGTGTATTTACACGAGGTCCAAACAAAAAGTAAGTTTATAGAGCAGAATGAAGTTTAATCTGATTTTGCAGCGAAAAATATTCTATCAAAATCAAAAGCCGCTCAAAATACATGAAAAAAATGATTGATTGTTTTTCATTTTACTTCCAAGCAACAAATGCATTTTATTAGTTCGTTGATATTGAATGAAGATGAGATTTTCACTTCAATGTGCATTGAAGTTATAAACTAATAATAATAAGCATTAAACAAAATGCTACCAAAGACAATCTGAGGGTTTCGACTTAATTGAAATTATAATGAAATGTCAATTACAGATTACTATCGAATAACCACAATACTGATTTATTACCTGATTTAATCTACAGATAAGCGAAAACAATTATAGATAACACGCAAAGTTAAGGAATTACTGAATGTTTGATCTTTGACATAAAATCATTGTTTAGCAAATAAAAATGTTGTAAATATTGCTACATTTAATAAAAATGTTGTAAAGTTTGCAATATCATCATCTTTTATTTGAATTTACTGAGATGATATCATTTGATTATTTTAAATCTTATAGCAAAAACAACTACAAATGCAGTTGAAAGTACTTAATAATTAATGTATACATAAGTACATACTCACTGCTACTACCTACTATAGGCGCCTGCAGCGTAGTAGTTCCAACTCCAACCAGACTAAATAATAAGGAATTAGTAATCCCAAAAAAACAGCCCTAATCCCAGCGGCCAAGGCCACCAATGTATCAATTGACGCGTAGCAGATTTGTAGCACATTGTTAGGGCTGCCGACAATGGTTCAGGGTCTGCCAAGGTTGCGTCGGCTGGTCAAATTGGCTGTCCCCGTTACTATGGGGATGCTGACTTAGTTCGATTATCTCTAGGTGAAACTGTAAACGTAAAACCCTACCTGGCTGTAAGCCGTAACCCCAATTTGAATTTACCCTCTTGATTAGAACTTAATTTCATTTGATTAGGGGATATAACTGCTGTATTTAGTTTCTTTTGGCTTATCATGGCCTCACTTGGCAGCTTTTGATACCAATTTCTAAATGTCTTTAGTAATTTCTGAAATTTTCATAAAAAATGCCAGGAACTAAAAATTTTAAGTAGGTTTGAAAGTTTGAACTTGGTATTGGAAAATACGGTCAAAGTCGTGTGTTATTGCGAACAAATGAATATAAAGTAAGTTACGCCGCCAATACGTTAATCTCAGGACGCCGCTAGCTAATGGTACGGACAAAATTCAGTTCCTTGCAGCACTTGTTGTATAAAACAAATAAATTCTTGAAACATCTATGAGTTGTTATGAATTTATCTTTCAATCCTACAAGGAACTTCACTTGAGATGTTTGCCTTCAACGCTATTTGACATACTTGTTCCCATGAAAACTCATTTGGAGGCATTATTAATACAAGCATTCATCTCGTCAGTTTCAATTACGCTTTTGATATCATTGATCGTTACAATATTCGCAGATAAAAAACCAGATATATCAATGAAACCATCGTTAAAGAGATTCAATCTTTTGAAGCCAACGAGGGGCTTGCGCCGGATGTTTTCGGCCGAGGCCGGGAAGCAAGTGTTTGCTGGCCGGCATGTAATGTATATAATGATCGTTTTTATGGTCAAATTGGATTAGACCGTGAAATAAACATGTTAAGCGCGGAGTTGGAGCGGGTAAGTGACAATTTCTTTGAAAATAACATTTTATTTTAAGTAAAAATACTATCGTTTTAAAAGAAAAACATGACTGGAATATGCACAAAAAAAATGTATACCTACCTATTTATCAAAATAAGCAAAGAAAGGTTATTTGATTCTAATAAGATTAAAAGACTATAGCAACAATATCTTATTGGAAACGTAACCAATAATTAACTTATTTGTGAGATTTTTTATACAACGAATGCACTTGATTGTGCGTAACTATGATGAGAAATTAAATTAAATTTCTCATCATTGTTTTTATATGAACTTGCATTATTGCTATCGAGATACATTTGTAATAAGTTACATCGACACTTAAGTTTACGGTAGCACCATTGCAAAAGGCTTACGATGAATATCGGAATCCTAAATTTCGGGCATCTCTCCCCGTTACTCCTAAGGCATACCTAATTGGTGTGACAAAGACCCGAGAAGTCCGAAATTACGTTTTTCTAAGTTTGCAGTAGGCCTCCATCTATGTAGCGTTGAAAATTTCTGGGAAAATCCCGTTTCTTTTCAATTGGATTATTTTGGGAAAAAAATAATGAAAGTTTCCACTTTTTATTTTCTACTCTAAACATCAACGTTCATTAGGCCTAATTTTAGTCATTGATATTAAGTCATCGAGAAAACGTCAATTGAAATAGGTGGAAGGAATGACAGTGATAGTGACAATGATTATTTCTGTCAAAACACGAAATAAAAACAGAAAAATCGGAAGTTTCATAAGTTCCCGAAAAAAATATTAGATTTTTTCCGACACTTTCACCCCTACATCTATGTCAGATACACGGTTCTTCTCTACATCAGCAAAACGAGATCAAGCTAGCCAGTTCGCCACAATTTGCCAAACGAAGGGTGCCAAACGACACGCCATTGTCACTCCGTTCTGGTTTCGAGATGGCTTGTAAGATCTTTGTATGACCCCATACAAAGCGCGATGTATCGAAACGAATTTTATTAGCGTGTTACTCGGTTTACAAGGTTTTTATTAACTTGGCCTTAAACTTGTATGGTATTGAATGAGTTAGAATTGTATGATTCTTATTGGAATTGGGGTAGATACAGTCGGTTGCAAAAATATTTCTTTAATTTTATTATCTCAGCAGTTTTCAAATATATTAAATTAGGAAGTACTTATCTGTAACGTAATATTGTAGACAGTAAAATATTGTAGGTATTTCCTAAAATATACAAGGCCGATTTTAGTCTAAACGTGCATTCACACCAAACGAGCATTCGCTATTCTATCCCCCACTCTAAGAAATCAACGAATCACGTTTTGTGTAACGATCGAATTTCGTAGAGTAGGGGGTTAGAATAGCGAATGCTCGTTTGGTCTGAATGCACCTTTACAACAACCGACGAACTAGTACCTACCTATACAATAAATTGTACAGGTCCATGGATGGGTATACCATTTGGCTTACGTTTACCATTATGTACCTGCATATTGCCCAATATTCAATATTCATAACTTCAATATTATCAAAGTGCTAAAATAATTTTAGGTTTCAGACCTGGCCTAGGCCTATCCCACAAAACTTTACATCTCTATATGTATGTATGTATCTATCATATATATATATCGTCGCCTGGTACCCAGTACCCACATCACATCACTATCATCACATGATTTGTTGTATTTATTTATATATTTATTTTACAAGCATGCAAAGCGTACAACTTTACATTCTACAAAATTGTTAACCTTTTCTAATTATCTTCCATGATATGAACTTATGTACCCATTTGTATTTTCACTTAGACTGAGCAAATTATTCAAATCCTACATATTAGAATAGGATAAGTAATAATTTCATTAATTATACCATTTCGGCTATGACATGCTTATCAGTTGTCAAAGTCATCATCATACATCAAGTACTCATTGCAATTTGATGCGAATTTGACACCCAATCAATCACATTACATCACAATCGCTCTTTTTCACATCTCTAGTACAACGTTGTGAAACCCGATACGAAATTTCGCCCGCTCTGCCATCGCCTCGATAGCCGTGATCGTCTAGTGGTTAGGACCCTACGTTGTGGCCGTAGTAACCCAGGTTCGAATCCTGGTCACGGCAGTGCTAAGTCACTGTCATGGCGGGGCATTTCTTTTTGCATTTTTTATAGTTGTTATTTATTTACTTTTGATGTTTACAGTTAACAATTTATTTATTTATATCATTTCTTCCGTAGCTTTGAAAGCTTCTGATGTTTTCCTGATCTCATTCATATCATATATCTTTTATAGAAATACTTTAACTAGTACAATAAAAAATATGTTTCACGATAAACAAAAAGAAAGTCACATGAGATTCAGAGATAAAATGTAATAATTTATACAATTAACACAAACGAAGGATAATGGCATTATGTTAGGATAATATGCTGAATTAATATTATTTTTAAAATAATAAACAAATCTTGTTCTTTTGATTGGGTTGCGTGGGAAAATAGATTCAACACAAATTTATAAAATTGAAATCCTTTTTGAGGTTATTTTATTGTTATTAATTATCTTTATCTTTAATATTTTTTTATGTAAATTACTACAAATATTACAATAAAAATAAACACTAATCGTATATCGCCACCTAGTGGTCAGTAGTCAAACTGCAACAATTTTTTTGTTAACTGCGCCATCTATTGCGAGTAAAACATACTACGTGAACCAACCAAACCAAACTCTTTCGTTCAGTCGCAGGTAGCTAGGAGTCAGACACAGTGTATCATAGATGGCGTTACTAGTCTTAAATACTTGTTTGTTTTGATTTCGATTGGAGTGCCGTCGCGTCGCGTCGGTTTCTATTATGCCATGCCATGCCACATGCACGCGACGCGCCGTGTGCTTTGCCTCGTAATGATTTGTTTACAAGACATGCTAAATACCAGGCATTCCATTACGCGTATGAGATATAAATAATTGCTTACAGCGTACAAATATTTGTCTAATTTATTACGTGTGTTATTGACTACCCTTTATCTCAAATGAATTAGGTATGTTTCTTGAGGTGGTGTGTTGGTGCAGCAATAGATAATCTGTGCGAGTCAATACTCTCAACTCTCAATGAACAAATATGGAGTGATACTTGATAATGAAATGTTATGCATGATTAAGTTGTTTTTGCTGTAATGAAATTATTAGCATAATTAAGACGTTCATGTACAGTTATGGTCGCATTAGCAAACTTTTTACAGGTTTTTATACGCTTCAAGAGTAATGTACCACCTCTTTCAACAATTTTTATGCGTTTTGTAGTCAACTTTTGCATTTATATATGAAGCGTTCTATGATAACTGATAAGCATTTGGTAATAATTAATATAGGCGTGGTTATCTATCCATTACTTTGAGATTAAATCGTAAGTAATAGCAGTAGAAGATGCACTGTGTGAACAACAGGAGACCCATGGACCATTAATCTTTTTTACCGTCAACACAGTGAATAATTCTGCAATTTTTTATATTATTACTCTATTTAAGCAGCAACGTGTATCTCACTCCTCTGGAATTGCAGTGTCCCTACGCTACGATAGCTCGTTACCATCAGACGGTTACTATGTCTGTTTTCGTCCTATTAGTACAGTCGCCATCAGATATATCATAGCGTCAGGAGCATTCAAAAATATCTGAACACGTCTTTATTGCCTTAACAATAGAGGCGTGTTCAGATATTTTTGAGCGCTCTGGACGATACGATATATCTGATAGCGACTGTACAAGAGTGGTGGACTCTTTAAACATAATCAAAGATATTCTAATTCGTATTAAAACATTATCGAACCGGGTTACTCACGTATTTAACTCGATGATTGCTCGACATCTTTCGACCCATTAAGAGGGTCCTCGTCCGGAGCACCCCCGGCCAAAGTCTGACGCGTACGTCGAATACGTCAATTACGTGAGTAACCCGGTTCGATAATGTTTTAATACGAATTAGAATATCTTTGATTATGTTTAAAGAGTCCACCACTCTTGTACAGTCGCTATCAGATATATCGTATCGTCTCGAGCGCTCAAAAATATCTGAACACGCCTCTATTTTTATGGCAATAAAGACGTGTTCAGAATTTTTTGAACGCTCTTGACGCTACGATATATCTGATGGCGACTGTACTAATAGGACTAAAATAGGCATAGTGACCGTCTGATGGTAACGTGCTATCGTAGCATAGGGACACCTGCAATTCCAGAGGAGTGAGATACACGTTGCTGCTTAAATAAAGTAATAATATAAAAAAATTTAAGAATTATTCACTGTGTTGACGGTAAAAAATATTTAAAGGCAAAACCAACTATTTCGGTAAACATCTTTTAGCAAATACTATTCTATGTCATTGGCATAGAATACGATTTATCAAAACCAACTCCAAGGAAATAGTTGGTTCTGCCTTTAACGCGACGAATGGTCCATGGGTCTCCTGTTGTTGACACAGTGCATCTTCTACTGCTATTATATTACTTACGGTTTAATCTCCAAAGTAATGGATAGATAACCACGCATACACGGTGTTACGCGAGCATTGCGAAAGATTTTAACTATGCATTCTAGACATCAAAATAAACAAAAAATATTATGAGACCTAATGTCAATACGACCAAAAAAAATTTTTTTTTTTTAGGCCGATTTGAATACTTTTTAACATTTCGAGTACTTTTTATTTACTACCCAATGCTTATCAGTTATCATAGAACGCTTCATATGTAAATGCAAAAGTTGACTACTAAACACAAAAATTGTTGAAAGAGGTAAGTACCAAGATAATAGTTTAATATGTTTGAGTTTCACGTTATACTCTGTTTGGTTTGGTTTTTATATGCTTTTTATAGAAAAACGCATATAAAAATCCAAACTAGGTACTTAATGAATCAAAAACAATGTAAATCACTGTATTTCCTTGTTATATTATGTATATTTGCTAAAACTTATTTTTTACTCGTAGTTTCCAATAAAAAGATACTGCAAGATTGTTTACCTTTTTTTAAACACCAAACCAAACAGAGTATAGTTATAATTCAAAAATATTCTAATTCCGTGATATTAGAAGCGTGTCCAAATATTAACGAGCACAGATATATACGACTTCTTAATGACTATCCTAATGAAATTGTGAGCGCATTACAATCCTCTGGGAACTCCATTTCCTTTCACGTAATAGTGAATTTTTATTCAGCCGCCATTCTCTGTGCTAATTCTCAATTAAGGTGTTGTTCGGCACAGTAAAGCCTTTTAAAACAGTATCCTAGACATTCTGTTGCAGTGATCATATTTACTAACTGCGTGAAAATATTTTCTGTAGTTGAAAGCTACATATTACATAATAACTTGGAAACGGTTAAATTAATAAGAATATGAAAAATTGGTTATATTTTTCCAAATTTTACGATAACTGCCAATATGCTTGAATATTATCTGATTTCTCAGATGTATTCCGGTATTGAGACCACGCAAAATAGGCACGTTTGATGTCGAGTTGCGGAAAATGGCCAAAATACAATACAATAATTACTAAATACAATACAAATAAGTACAATGATAATATGCGATCAATGAATTTGTGACGCTATAGGTATACAATTATGTCACCTATCACAATATTCCAACTATAATTTGATATAATAAAAACACCATGCTCTACTCTTCTTAGCACATATAATTAAATAAATAAATATCTTGGGACATCTTACACAAATCGACCTAGTCCCACGGTAAGCTCAATTAAGGCTTGTGATGTGGGTACCAGGCGACGATATATATAATAGATAGATACATATTGATACTTAAATACATAGACAGCCATGACCAAGGAACAAACATTTGTGATAAATAAATACACAAAGAATGCCCCCGCCGGGATTTGAACCTCCAGCTTCATAGGCAGGGTCACTACCAACTAGGCTACGGAGGCTGACAAATTGATAATTATATTAAGGGTAGTAGATTTGCAAAAACAAATTATTATTTATGACAGATGTTCTTATAATACAAGGTGCCCATGAGGAAAGGGAAAAATTCTAACTGCAAAGTCCTGAGACTAAAAGAAGCAAAAAATGTGAGATGAGTTTTGGTCAAATCTGAAAAAAAAATTTTTTTTTTGTGTTTTTTTTTGATGTTTTGCATGCCTTAATACACAAAAAAAGGATTTTATTAATGAAGCTTTCGCAAAAAATGCACTTTAAAGGTTTTTTTTTTATTTGCTAGGTAATTCAAGATTTTTCTGTTCATTTGATGTCTGTCAGTTAAGTGTGACAAGACTAAGACAACATGGTGACAAAATCGTTTCCTAAAATGCGTTTATCATAGCGTGACGGTCTAAAACGGTTTTAAGAAAAAAATCAGATTTTCTCTTAAAATAGACTGAATCCAGAAAACTTCATATGACATTTTGAACTTCAAATTTGGTCAGAAATCCGCTGAATTTTTTCCCTTTCCTCGCGGGCACTCTGTATAATAACGATACGATACACATTTAGTGTATAACATTCGAGTTTACTGCGACTCGTGTCAAGTTCATATATTATTCATGACAAACCAAATTGGTGTTTTCAAAGTTCGAACAGGTCTCGGCTCATTCCGGGCCTTTAGGAGAGAAATAGTGAATTTTTTCCAAGCGCCATTTACTGACGCCGCTAATTCACAATTAAGGTGTTTTGCCGCGCAGTAAACTGTTAACTAGCAGTAGAACAGATCCGAGAGAACAATGAGAGGTAAGTACCTAGATATACCTTAGGGTCAGATAGTTTTTACCATTTTTTAAATAAAATGGAAAACATTGACAAAAAGCCAGATAACTTTGCCCGCCCTAGAAATTATCAAACAAGTGTGTAAATTGTACGAGTCTTACATTAATGAGTAATAATATGCTACCTATAACACGCAGAGCAGATGGTCGACGGTGTCAAAAAGTACTCGAGTGGAGACCACGGCTAGGCAAACTCAGCGTAGGACGTCCCATAGGACCTTACCTTCGACAAATGCGGCCAATATTAGTACCTCGGCAAAACCTCCGAGTTTATTCCACGGACGGATTTCTTAAGAACGAACAAGTTCCTTACTGTTTATCACCATACACTGTACCGGTACACAGTAATTACAGCCCGTGCTTTATCTCCGTAATTCCGCATAAACTATGCATGCGGCCCGAAACAAGGATTAGCGTAATGCTCGTTCATTGCGCGAAGCTCAGCTCGCTAATTGGAAGCTTGGGTTACTGTTTATTTCATGTATAATGCGGTCCTAAGATTTTAACCTTTTGAAACTTTGTAATCTTTTTAAGACGACATACCTAACCTAACTAAAAAGGACGCATCTCCCATAGAATATAAGAGATGCGTCTTTTTTAATTAGCACGGTAGTACAGTCGCCATCATACAGTGTGTCCCAAGGAGAAGTGACTGGCGCAATGGAGACGCAACCGAAATGTATGAAAAGGTCAATTTTTTTTCGGGGTTTCCTTGTTGGTCCCATAGTAAAAGTTGTTCAGCATGACTTATAGAGTGTGTCCCTGGAAACTGGTCACTTCTCCCTGGGACTGTATATATCGGTACATTTTTATTTATTTAATTTTTTTTATTTCGACATCATTGTCATTTTTTTTTGTATTTCTTTGTATGTTTGAGAAAAGCACTATACATGTCTCGGCGTGAAAACGGATTACCGGCCTCGTTACCTATCTGGCCTCGCTCGATATCAACTTGGCCGGAAATCCTCATTTTCCCGGCCTCTGATGTAATGTACTATTTTAAACAATTATTGTGTGTGTGTTGTCACCACCCCAACTCCTCCTGCGGGTGTCGTAAGAGTCGACTAAGGGATTGAAGTGTCACTGACCACTATTTGATAAGATTGATGATGGGCAGCAGCGTCATCATAGTGGACACATTACTGCGATCGCCAATCCGCTTGCCCAGCATGGCGATTACGGGCATTACCTCCTAATGCATCTATACGCATAGTTAATAGGAGAGGCGTCGTCCAGCAGTGGACTATCATAGGCTGATGATTATGTGTGAAAAAATAGTTTGTCTATTCCCTGCTCTATTTTCGTGGCGCTGCCTTTCACATGCTTGCAAACGCCAGAACACACTACCATCAACAGTTACCCTTTGACATTCTCACACGTCATTCGTAACTTGAATGGAATACGGTTACCCCCTCTTTCGCAGTCGAGTAATGGCCGTCGTTAACCGGGATATTGGAGCTGGTTAAATAACGTCTTTTAATTAAATGAAAGGGGTTGTAACAATGAGATTAGAAGGTAAGAGCATGTTTTTATATTGGGAAACTGATTTACCGGTTTCACAATACCCGGTTAAATATCGTCAGTTGTAATAGGAATTTTTCAATGACCATAATATTTAATTTTTATTTGTAAATTTACATTCTGTCCATTTTGTACTTACTTAGGATAAGGTAGTAGTTAAGACTAGTTTTAAGGTTATAATTATTTGCTGTGCTCTTACAGGGTATCATATCTGACATGTATTTTATATGAAGTTATGATAACTTGAATAATAGTACATTACTACCGAGGCCGGGAAGTGGCTGGTTGCCGGCCGAATATATGTAGACGGCCGAGCGAAGCGAGGCCGGATAGTATTCGGACGGCAACCCGTCACTTCATGGCCGAGGTATGTACAATGCTTTTCTCAAACATGCAATGAAATGAAACAAAAAAATGTATCTTCTTTCTAAGAAATTATAAGTCAACTACATAACTAAGTTTTTGAAACACAACAAAAGTCAAATACGACACCGACACCCGAGGGGCCGCACATAGTGTGCCACTAAGAGGGATAGACATAGTCACTTACTACATACTTTTTTTAAGAAGATACTTGTGTGTGTGGCACTTAGACTTAGCATCTAACACACACACACACAAAAAATAGTGGCACAGTGATAAGGACGGACGATTATCGTTCCTTTTCACTTCCACTAGTAAAAAGTTTCATAAGACCATCTCTTTCGTTCTTGCTATTATTATTACGTTGTCAAATCCATATGCCGACACCTCATTTTTTTTTAAGATTGACCTGTTTGAAAGTTGCAAATTTTTACTTTCAAAAAGCGGTATTAGACGACACGGTCGGTTGGGTCCAATTAATCGCATACAGTGATCGGGGCCGACGGATCGCGCCGTATAATAATGATTTTTAAATATTATTTTGAGTAGTTATTGTACATTTATCTTAAATTATATAATTTTTAAATACCTAATTATACCTGCAAAAATTTGCCAATCATTTTTTTTAATACTAATATTACTTACAGATAATTATTGGCTAAAAGCCAAGATGCCAGGTCACAACCCTATGTCAAATGAAAATTAAAAAAGAGGCACTTGCCGGCCTAGGCCGGCAACGAGGTACTTCCCGGCCACTTTTTAGGCACGTAACTACAATATTTCATTGCATGTTTGAGGAAATGAATATTAATATGAATTTATGTAACCGCCAAATGACGATTGTTCAGGAGGGCCAAAAACGAATTGAACATTTATAAAGTACGAAGTTATATCTTCTATAGCAATGAGTTTTATCTTATTTGTTTTATTTTTGTGAGGTTTATTCGATAGTTAATTAGTTACTCACTGCGACCACAGTTTAAGAGTATAGTTTAGGAAATGGCTGGCGCTAGTGGCGCTTATGGTAATTATAAAAAAAATCGGACCGGTCATTGTGGCAATCTTTGGGGGAGGCCTATGTTCAGCAGTGGACGTCTTCTGGCTGACATGATGATATGGAGATACGTTAAGAATTTATGGAAAATCTTCAAAAGTGGATTTAATAATTTAACGTAACAAAAATTTAAAAGGGAAAATTCATTTTTCTACAAAAAAAATTGTTTTATCTCATCATTAACGGATTAAGAATTTATTGAAAAATCTTCAAAAGTGGATTTAATCATTTAACGTAACAAAAAAATTAAAAGGGAAAATTAATTTTTCTACAAAAAAAATTGTTTTATCTCATCATTAACGGATATTAAGTATTTACTGGATAAAGTTCGTTTCTTAGCTGTATAAAATAAGTTGGCGCCTAATGAGATGAAATGGCTCGAATATTAATATTAAAACGAAATCTTCTTCATTTTTAATATAAGATTGGTGTCTCGAATAAATTAATTATAAATTGGCATTAGATTCAAATGACTGACTTTATTACACTTAAAAGTTAATAAATAGGTAATATTAATAATATAAAAGAAATATGACCGTGAATGTACATTCTTTTTAACACGGTTTTATTAGCTTCACTTGTTGCTAACTATGTAAAGGTGCATTTAGACCAAACTAGAATTCGCTCATTCTGTCTCCCACTCTACGAAATCAACGAATTTCGACGAATCACGTCACGTTTTGTGTAACGATCGAATTTCGTAGAGTGGGGGATAGATTGAGCATTCGCTCGTTTGGTCTAAATCCACCTTAAGGATCTGGCGTTTGGTCTTAGGTTATAAATGTTATAATTATATGTATAATGAAGACGATCCTGTGTTCTTTTGAACAAATGAATTAAGTTTATTTTCATCACACTTGCTGTCTAAGCGCGCCATTGCTTGCGTGCGTAGCGGGAGTAATAGAAAAGTGAAATTCCCTAGGGAGTAATAGAAATGACAGTAAGTCATTTAGTAATATTACGTCTTAAAACTTACTTTTTTGTCGGCAAATGTGATGAAAAACATTGTATGCATCACGGTCGGTAAGCGGAATACTAACTCGAGTCATAAAAGCATATTCTAACACTCTCGTTGGTAATTCCGTACTTACCTCCCTTGATGCACAATGTACTATTCTTTATACCTGGCGACAGTGGCGACTCCATTCAGAATACGGATACGGAACAGAGTTTTCGCAATGTCATATTATTCTTTACTTACACTACTTATACTGCAATACTGAGATGTTTAAGGACGATGGTTACCTGAAACAAAATAATTAAATAATTAGAAACACTTCAGACCAGACTGCGGGCGGCAGACCACGAACACTGTAAAGTGTTCGAAACGTCGGGATGAAGTTAATGAAGTAACCGAAGAAAATATTATAGAAATACTTAGTTTATTTTTAAATACCTAAACAATTATGTACAGCAAAACTATCAGCGCATATCGTGTACCCAATAATAATGAATAATAATAACAATCTAGTCTGTCTCGTCAAAGTCAGTTTGCTTGAACCTTTCATACAAGAAAATAACCCTCATTTAAAATTAGACTTTGTCTTTGGTATGAAACGAAATTGAAAAGAAAGAAAATGAAAGGTATGAATGTCAAATTAACTGTCAAATTTTGTCGCAATGAACAGCAAAATGTTATAAAAAGTGTAATTTCAACCCTTACATCAAATGTAAGAATGATGATTGACTATGAAAATAACCCATTTTCCGTTCTGAATGCCTCTTTTTATTACTATTTTAACGGTTTACCAAAATTAACTCCGGCGCGTTAATTTAGCTAACCCGAGTAATTAAAAAGAAAAGGCCAATTCAATAACCACAGGGTCGAATTTAATAAAAACCCTGTTTACCTTCATAATATCCGCAAATGGTTAATTTTGCAGAATCACCCGAAACGTTGCAAACCTTTTTTTACACAAACTTTAATTACAGCCTTTACGTAAACCTTAATCCTTAAATCAAAGGAGTACAGTTCATTTTTAAATGATATTCATATTTGGAATGCACGCATAAAATTGTTAGCGCCAATAAAAACAAAATAGGTTTGCATTTCTGAAATCGAATTGAAGAGTTTTGATTTCGTTATTGCGTTGACTGAAGGTTGATAACAGCGTGGCAAAGTCCATCAAGAATAGCATGTAAGTTTGTATGAATCAGCAAATTGTTGCCATATGGAAATACATAATAACGGTTTAGGGAAATTCGGTTCGGATGTGAGTTGTTAGTCGCGAGTGAATGGGTTCAAATGCGCTTAGCTGGTGACATTTGAATGGAGACCAAATTGTATTGCTACCTAGTTAACCTGCAAGAGTTATTAATGCTATTAACACAAATAAAGGCCGAGTCACACGGGTTGCGTGTGCATGTGCGGATTTGATGTTGCTTGGCCTTAAGTATTTAATTTTATTGTATTTAAAGGTGGAGTTCGCGACTTCACCTGACGCAACTTCGTCAATGAGGGTTTTCTGAAATGACGTTCACCAGGTTACGTATCGAGTAAAACCTAACGTATCCTTTACTTTCCAGCTCGTGGTACAAATACAGGGGCGCTACCGCGATCCACGAACGAAATGTTACCTCCCTTTCACACTTACGTACGAATTCACGAGTGCGACAGAGCTCAGAGCCACCATTTCGTTCATGGTTGGCGGCAGGGCCTCAGCCTCAGGCCTACTACCGCGAAAATCAAAATTCGTACATTTCGAGGATTTTTCTCTGTCACTCAAACGATGGCGTCATTATAGTGAGAGAGACAAATTCTCGAAATTTACGAATTTAGTTTTTCGCGTTAGGGCCGCAGAAGTCGATTTTCGTATCCAGAATTATTTTCGACCAAAACCCGTGGATCCATATCCAAAGGCATCCTTTAAAACACTTTTACGCGATAGCGGACCGTTTACATATGGAGTGTCCGGAAGTCACCGAGAAAAGGTTCCATCGGCGTCCGGCGACGCGCGCGATACAACCTTATCTGTTTTATGGGGACGTTGTATGGAAATGGTGGGTTTTCGTGGAGTTACTTTAGGCTGATGTATGGGGGTGTTTATAGAAATTTCAGGGAGTTTTTTCGTCAAAAGAAACGTGTGATTAGGAGAACAAAGTGAATAATATTCTAATCCACCTAACGAAGGAAACTCAGAGGAAAAAACTCGTGTATAAGCGAATTTTGGCATAGTTGTATGGAATGGTGTTTTACTAAAAATACTGGTGGGTAGGGGTGGAGCTAACGGGGGGAGGTGGGTGTAAAGGTCCTTATTTTCAATTTAAGCTCGGTATTTTCTTTGGTCTAAATGACATCTAATATTAAAAGTGCATAATATATTCTCTTCGGCTTTTCAAAGAAACGTAAGAATTTATATAGCTGTTTATAGTGTAAGTGGTTAAATGAGAAAATAATTAACACAAATAGCAAAAATACACACAAGGAGATATAAAATCTGACGTTTCTGAAAGTAAAAGATTTAACGTACACCAACAGGCCTAATCAAGATGCCAATCTGCAATCGTATAAGCGATAAATACCTAATAAATGTATGAGAATAACAGATTCGACCCTATTCGGATCACTGATAACGAAGAGACGCATGGCAATATCCAGGTCGGCCATCGAGAAGCTCAAGAAAATATGGAAGGACCGAAATATCACTAAGGCTACTAAAACCAAATTAGTCCAGGCTCTCATATTTCTCATATTTCTTTACGCTTCTGAGACATGTACCCTACGAGTAAGTGAGAAGAAGCAAATTGATGCCCTTGAGATGTGGTGCTGGAGGAGAATGCTCGGTATATCCTGGACGGAATTCAGAACTAATGAGTCTATTCTTCGAGAGCTAGGCATTGTTAGAGGTTTAATGTTTGTCACCTCTTTGTTAATCCTGGCCGATAGCGCATTCAAAAGTAACTGACAATGTCGCTTTGAAATTCTGTATTCCTTGTTTTCCTTGTGCAAATAAATCTCTGCTTTTTACAAATATTATGTTTTAAATTAATATTATATTAGGTTATGGTTCCGCGTGAATAGTGTTGTTATGATAAATATGTCGGAAAGTAATTGTAATAATTTCTCGCACGAAAAATTACGTGGACGTGAAAATTACGTCGAATGGAAATTTGTTATGAAAAATGCTTTGATACACGACAATTTATGGAACTCTATCTGCGGTTACGATGCAAATGATACAACGAAGTCCGAGGTGAGAAAACGATCTGACGAAAAAGCAAAATCTAAAATTTGTTTGAGCGTTGAAAAGTCTTGTTTCTCACATTTGATGTCCGCGGCAACGGCAAAAGACGCATGGAATGCGCTGGAACGTGCGTATGATGATAAAGGTCTCGGTTCAAGGGTGAGAACACTCCAGAACTTGTGCGCTGTCAAACTAGAAAACTCGCAACGAGAAAAGCGCAACAGCACAAGACTGAGAACAAAGGAAAGGATACCCCTGGCCGTAAAAGAGAACCGTGGTGCTGGAAATGCAAGCAAAAAGGACACATGAAGAAAGACTGTCGGAACGAGGCTGGCTGTCTAGGGAACTGTGCTTTGTCGGCATATAGCGTTGGAGCGGACTCTGAGAATTGGTGGTATGTGGATTCGGGAGCTACAAATTGTATGACTAGCAGGCGCGATTTGATGACTGACTTTAGATCGCACGGTGGATACGTCACTATTGCTAGTGGAGACAAATTACAGTGTTCAGGTACAGGTAATGTTAAGTTGTCGAATTGTGCGATGTTGACTGACGTGCTGTATGTACCTAAATTGTCTGTAAATCTCATATCTGTTTCTCAATTGATTAAGAATGGTAGTTCTGTAAATTTTGATACTAATGGTTGTACAATTTTTATGCCGAATGATGTTTAACTACGGGCACATGACATAGGAGGTGCTTACAAACTTCAGACTTGCAATCTAAGGGCGAATGTTACTATTAGCACTGCAACTTGGCATCAGCGCCTTGGCCATTTAAGTGGCAACAATATGAAGCTTTTGAGGCAGGGACTTGCTAATGATATTAATTTTCAGGATGACCCTTGTAAAGATGTTGCGTGTGAGGTTTGTTTGAAAGGAAAGCAAGTGCGTTTTCCTTTTGTTAGCAATCCTGAGAAGTCTGTTGCTGCAAAGCGGTTGGATTTAATCCATACCGACTTGTGTGGCCCATTGCCGGTGAATTCGCTCGGAGGCAAGAAGTACATCCTGACGTTCTTGGATGATCATACGAGGAAGGTGTTTGTGTATTTCCTGAAGCACAAAAGCGAGGTGCCACCAGTAAGCGGTCCGTTGAAATGTTCTTCCCTACATGTGATGACGACGCTACCGTTGAAGATCACAATGATGATGAGCCTGAAGTTAGGCCTGAAGTTGAACTTGAGGCGGAGATACGAACGCAGCCAAATGTAGAGGTTCAGTTTGAGGCGGACAGACAGGCTCCAACTTCTTCTACTGACACACAGGAACAACCTGCTGATGTTGATAGTAGACCTCCCTATTATTTACGGTCAAGAGTACCAAAGACAATGTCCGCGCTCGAGGTAGAGGCATGTGAGCCGACAACTGTTAAGGAGGCTTTGCAATCGAGTGATGGCAAACTGTGGCGACAAGCTATGCAGGATGAAATTGATTCATTTGATAAGCATGATGCTTGGGAGCTTGTTGATAGACCGGCGGATAAGAATATTGTCAAAAATCGGTGGCTGTTCAAAATCAAACGCGACGCTAATGGGAAGATAGCGTGTTATAGAGCGCGATTGGTTGCTAAAGGGTTCACCCAGAAATTTGGGATTGATTATATGGATACGTACTCTCCTGTTGTACGACATAGTTCGTTGAGAATGCTGCTCTCTCTTGCAATCGAGTTAGACCTGAAGATAGATCATCTCGATGTTAAAACTGCTTTCCTGAATGGTAACTTGAGTGAAGAGATTTACATGTCGCAACCAGAAGGTTTTATAAAGCCTGGTGATGAAAGTAAAGTTTACAGACTCAAAAAAGCTGTGTACGGATTAAAGCAGGCGTCTCGTTCCTGGTACGACAAGGTAAAGCAAGTTTTACTCGCAGAGAAGTTTACGCAGAGCAAACATGAGAGCTGTATCTTCAGTCGCCGAGTGGGTAAGCGAACCATTATTATCGCACTTTATGTAGATGATTTTTTCATTTTTTATGATTGTGACGAGCTTGCAGTTAAGCTGAAAACGTCCCTTAAATCTCATTTTACAATCAAAGATTTGGGTGAGATTAAACAAATGCTAGGTATTAAGGTAGATCGCACTAGTAGTGAGTTGAAACTGAGTCAGAAAAATTATATCGAAAAGATGCTTGAACGTTTCGGTATGAAAGAATGTAAAGTAGCTAAGACGCCCTTAGATGTAGGTCTGAAGTTTTCTGACAGTGCTACCCACGACAGAAGCCTACCATATCATGAATTGATAGGGTGCTTGATGTACTTATCTGTGACCACTAGACCTGACATTTCATTTGCTGCAAGTTTTTTAAGTCAGTATAACAGCTGCTACACAGCGGAACATTTTGCTGCAGCCAAACGTGTGCTACGTTACTTGAAGGGCACAATGAATTTAGGTCTTGTGTACAAGAAAAGTCTTGTAAATGATAAAATTCGTGTATCTGGATTTACTGACGCTGATTGGGCTAACGGGGCAGATCGTAAATCATACACGGGATATATATTTAAGATGGGTAGAAATGTTATTACTTGGGGTTGTTACAAACAATCTTGTATTTCACTCTAATCTACCGAGGCGGAGTACATAGCATTATATGAAGCTGCTAAAGAAGCGGTATATGTGCGTGCGGTTCTTGCTGAGTTGACAGGTCTGAGTGATACTGTAACTCTGTATAGTGATAACCAGTCTGCTGCAAAGCTTGCAATGAATCCGGTTTTCCATAAACGTACTAAGCATGTGGACATTAGGTATCACTATATTCGTGAGGCTATAGACAATAAGGTTATTGAACTAGTTTATATGCCAACTGAACAAATGACTGCTGATGTATTAACAAAAGCACTAGTGTATTGCAAGCATAAGTCATTTGTTCAAGACTTGCTAGATATCGTCCAAGATTAAGAGGGCGTGTTAGAGGTTTAATGTTTGTCACCTCTTTGTTAATCCTGGCCGATAGCGCATTCAAAAGTAACTGACAATGTCGCTTTGAAATTCTGTATTCCTTGTTTTCCTTGTGCAAATAAATCTCTGCTTTTTACAAATATTATGTTTTAAATTAATATTATATTAGGCATCGAACAGGGGTTATCAAGCAAAGTCCAAGATCGCATTCTTACTTTCTTTGGACACGTAACGCGGCGCGGTAGCGAATCTGTCGAGCGTCTGGTGGTGCAAGGACGAGTCGAGGGCACCCGGCGAGGACGTTCACCGATGAGGTGGACAGACGGAGTGAAGGCCACCGTGGATGCTCCACTGCATAAATGCACCAGAAGCGCGGCAGTTCGCACGGAATGGTGCCGCATTCGCATAGTAGGTACATCAGGCAACACAACCTACGTGACGGCCACGACCATTCTGTCAAGACTGTAACGCTGAAGAAGAAGAAGAAAAACCTAAGTAGGTAGTTACAATTTGATTCCAGTACCTTCACCATCACAGATATCGGAAACACGACTGATTCCCTTCACTATCTATACGTTACCTCAACGTTTTTCCTCCAATCTCATTATCTGTCGAAACACCGTCGATCGAAACTTATCCCCGTATTTACCTTGAACCCCGGGGGAAATAAGTGAACCAGTTAAGTGCAGTTAGTGCGGTTTGCTTTAGAAATAAGCTGTGCTTGATTAGGTTTTTATAAAGGAAATAGGAGAATTGATGACAGCTATGTTAGTGTTTCGAGCTTAGGGTTGCTAGGCCCTAAAACCAAAATCTGGAGACGCTTTCGTTAAAAAGAATCGGCAATTTGATAGATAGTACTTTGAAAATACTTTAAATTTCGTTTTTAGTACAGATGGTGCCTTTTTTAGGCTCTAGTGCGAGAAGTGTGTCATTTTACGTCAGGTCCAAAACTTCGGAGGGCCATCTGCAGATCTGCACTAAGAAACGTCGTACGAGACACGTGCAAAAGGGATTTCGTAACTCATGTCGATTTAAAACATCGCCACTCGTTCCGAATTTCATGTTTTTCGCACTTGTGTCGTAATGTACTATTGTGATGTCGCTTCTGTATCCATTGCCAAAAAAATTTACATAATAAAGGCCTTTTGACGAAAACAAAATTTATAGTCTGTGTAACAACTTTTGGCACTGAAAAAGGGCGACAAACTCAAATTTTCTATAAGCGATCAATAATACAAACGTGTATCTTTTAAATTTGCCCCCTTTTACTACTGCCGAATGCCGTAGGTTGATGGTCAGAGTACAGTCGAGGAATTTAATTTCCTACCCATTTCGTACCTTGTCACAGTGACAATCAATATGAAAGCTGCTAGGACTGTCATATTATAGCTACTATGATAAGGTACGAAATGGGTAGGCAGTTAAATTCCTCGACCGTACCACATAGTTTGTAAGACTAACTTCAGTAACACAATTGACACGATCGTGATGTTTGTTTTGATTAAGGTTCTAACTATGTACATTTTTTTGCAATCAGCGCTTCTATGGAAATAAATGGGTTGCACCGCAAAATCAAAATAGGCCTTTATATCACCGTTACTTTTTTATAGTTACTACCGCATACTTTAAAATTCGTAAATTTCGAGGATTTATCACGGTTACTCCAACGAAGGCATTATTAGAGTGACAGAGACAAATCGTCGTAATTTACCGGTTTTGAAGTTCCGAAATAAGTCAAGTAAAAATCAATAAAATGTAATCTTCAATAGGTATTCCCATATTTACCTTTCCCATGAGAAATAAGTGAACTGGTTAGGCACTTAAACAATTTGTACGCCATTTCTTCGTTCTAAATGAACCACGTCAGGGTCTACTGGAAACCGCGTTCGACCTCTTGCCTCTCTGTCACACCTACGTACGATTTCACAAGAGCGACAGAGACACACCATGTCGATCATATTTCGAAATAGCCCCGCCTGATTTCATTAACACGATTCGCGATTCTGGGAAGTCGTTATCGAGTTATTTAAAAGAAAATTGGGATAAAATCAAGGAATAGGAGAATTTAAGTGTAAGCTTTATAAAAAAACTCGATATGACTAATGAGGTGTATGAATGTGATCGGCTTATTAGCATTAAGTTTATCCGTTATGCTGAGTCTTTGCGCGAAATACTGGCCAGTCCTCTGGTCACTACCTCCCCAGCAAGACCTGGGGCAATTTTTTTATTTATAATTTATCTATAGCACTGTGTTCATACTTTTTTCTTGTGTTCCTTAATAAATAAATATAAAGTGTATCCGTTTGTTTTTTACTCTGACAACTAGAGAGTCTAGACGTGTGCGCCGCGCCGGCGTCACGCCGCCGCCGACCTTTTTCGCCACGCCGCCGCCGCCGACTAATGGTCGGCGTGAAATCGGCGTGGCCTTGACTGAATAACAGACTTACTTCTTATGTGTTAAATACTAAGCTTCGTATTTGCTTTATGTATTGAAATCAAATATCAGCCTATCGAGTGTCATCACTCATTACACGTAGATACTTAGGCTCGACGACATCCAGCCTCCCGAACAAGCCGGTACCTACGGTTTTTGCACAAGCAACGTCAGGTTATACAGAAGACCGAGAGGTATAACTTGCCCCTCTGGTTACCGTTCGTGGCCTATGAAGCATTTGAATCGATCGAGTCGTTTATGAATAAGGGTTAGGTACTCTCTTATTCATAAACAAATACTATACACTACTTCCAGCGGTACCAAAGTAGACTTTTCCTCCTTGCACCGATACCGCAATGCCGGGGGTCGTGATTATCAACTCATCAATTTCTCTTTTACGATCTTTCGCCAACGGTCGCGATCTTTGGCAGCGTGGACCGCTTTAGCAACCTGAATGTTGAGTGTCGTGCGGATTTGGTCTGTCCAGTGCATGGGGCTCGGCCTTTTCCTTTCAAACTTTCCTGAGATAATAAGTTTTGCAGGTCTTCCATGTTTGTGGGCTATGTGTCCAAAGAACAAGTAACCAACAAACACTAGAACAAGTAAGCCAAGAAGACTACCGGTACTTATATTGTAGCGTCCAGTTCGTCTCCAAGGCCGGTATTCGAAACCCATACCATTGCAGTATGTCAAAACTGTTTTTGGTTGTTTTGGGAGATGTCTTCAAGATTTTGGTCTTTCCAGAAAGGGCTTTGTCATCAACATCAATAGTCAGTATATCAGTAATACCACCCACGTTCGTTTTGCCGACTATAAAGTAATTATGGTTGAAACCTTGGAGAACTTGAGCACTATATACTCATTGATGTCTGTAGAGCCCCTGAATGCGTTGGGCTTAAGATACAACGAAGATCAACGAAGACCATATCAAATATCTAGCCTTTGTGATACAAACTCCAGTCAAGATCTAAGCTCAATGACGACGAACATGTGTACCGGGGACAGACAACTAGTCCATCAGTTGGGTGGATCTAAATTTGAGAAAAAGGTCAATAGTAATGTAGTGCCGGACAGCACAATATCTTCTCATTCAATATCCCGCAGTATATTTCAAAACAAAATTCTTCGACCAAGTGTTACTTACGACTATAAAACGTGGTAGGTAATTATGGGCTTAGTAAAAAGATCACTCAATGAACTATTTAATGATGGAAAGAGGAGTTCCCTACAAGATTGAAATAGGAATTTTGAGAGCCGTAGAATAACTGAAAGCACCAACGTAGCTCAAAAAATGTGTGACCTGAAGTGGGAAGTGGGCTAGAAATTAAACGCAGGTGTCCTATGCAGCATGGCCACGTATGGAGCCCCTCTGTGAGAAGATACACTCACCACGCAGAACAAGGCCCTTTTAAGGAGACCTCAGAGAGCTATTGCGGTTAGGGCAGTGCGAGCCTATCGCACAGTCTCTTGGGCTGCAGCGACAACTTTGGCGGCGGATCCCCCTTGGGAACTTCAAGCCAAAGTCCTTGCCGAAGTATACCGGTACAAAACAAGGCAGAGGGAGGATGGCCGAACACCAAGCCATCAAGCGCAGAATAGCATGCTTCTCCAATGGGACGTGGGCGTGCTAACCATAGAAGCCATTCTTCCTCACTTACATCGCTCGATGAAGCGGCGCCACGGGGCACTGACCTTCAGGCTGGTGCAGATACTGTCTGGCCATGGGTGCTTCGGCAGATATATGCACCGGATTAGACGAGAAGAGTCAACCAAATGCCATGAGTGCCACAGGAAGACTCAGTGCGCCATACATTAGAAGACTGACCTGCCTGGGAGCCTAACCGGGCAACATTAAGGCAGGTTACAGGAGATAACGCGATGCTCGACAGCGAGAGAAGCTGGAAAGCCGTAATCACCTTCTGCGAAGATACCATTTCGCAGAAGGAGGCCTCGGAGCGGGAGAGAGAAAATGACCCTGCAGCACACCGGCTCCGTCGACGCAGGCTTGGAGGTCGGCGCAGACGCTACGCACATCTGCTAGCTCCGCCCTAGCACACCAATATAGCCAAAAGATCATTGGACTCGGGCCACTAACTATTTGGTGTCCCATTGGGTCTGCAGCTCGGCTGCCCGCTGAAGTGACGCAGTAGAATGCTCATAGCGATCCTGCGTCACCCCATCAAAAGCAGAGATGGCACTCGTTGGGTTTTTAGACGGTAGTGGAGGTCAATGCTCCGTAGTCCGTCATACCTGTCTCACGACAATCACGATGCGTAAAAGCATTTTCCCAACGTAAAAAAAAAGTTGGCTGTCCATATTTCCCGCAAAATTACCACTGGGGCAAGCGATTTCTTAAAGGCAAGCATAAACTTGTCGACGCAGTGTAGGAAGGCTCCCAATATGATGGACCGATGACCTGGCAAAGATAGGTGGAATCCATTGGATGTGAGCTGCGCACTATTTATCCTTATGACATGTTATGATAGGGGATGTGGGGACCTAATGTCCATCGGCAGATAATACGTATTATTACTATCATCATATAACGAAGATGAATAGAGTTAGTCCAAGCCCAGTTATTGTTGGAAATATATATATTATGTTAAGGCTTGTCCACGAAATAAAGTAGACGTTGCCGTATAATTCATTTTCTTCTCGGACGCTGTGGTTGATATTTATATGAATTTCTCCATTATTATAGACTTTTATTTAAACTTCTGAATTTTAGCAGTGTTTCTTCTTATTTTACAATTTTGGGTAATTTAGTTTCCCAATGGGTCTTAACTAAATTACAATATCGATACTATAATAAACTGTGAATCTTATGTCTACAATTTTAATGTTGCATTAAGCATTATCTGAAGTTATTTTGATTTTGACGACTTTTAAGCTAATACTTTTGGATATTGGATTGTTCAACATAAAACAGAAGAACCAATTTACGGTCCCATGGCTGTTAGAACTACTACATGGGACTATTGTGTAACAGTGGAGACTGATTTTACAATGGCTTTACATTTGGACAAGCTTTAGAATATGATGGGAAGAGAAAACTGTTATCTATTGATCAGATGGTGGTTAAGGTGGCCATTGGTGGTGTTTATTGCACATTTATATTGTATTTATCTCAATTACGATAAAGAATACGATTGAATTCCGCCTTTATATTCACGTGACCTACACGCCGATTTCACGCCGAAATCACGCCGCCGCCGCCGACTTTTCGGCAAACGCCGCCGCCGACCATTTTGACATCGGCGCACACGTCTACTAGAGACCTTCACATCTCTAGCAGAACAACGATACTAATTTTAACTTGTTGGAACAATTTGTACCTAAGATTTTTTTACATCTTTACATAGGCACATCTCTAAAAAATATATTCTGACAATAGAAACCACATATCTCTAGTTATTGTACTATATTTGCATTTATTTTAAAACATTTTATGTTGATTTATTTATTATACTAGCTTTTGCCCGCGGCTTCGCACGCGTAGATTTTGGACTTCTATGAAAAAAAAATGTTTTCAAACGACTTCAAAAAATAAGGCCGTTACCATTTTGACCGCATGTTATATGCATATTACACGGAATCCTGTGAACAATGAATCCGCTTATGTGTGGGGTCACAGTTGTAACCTAACTCAAACCTATTTTAATAACCGTTCATTTCTGCGTGGGATCGCAATGGTCGCAGTTTTAACCTAACCTAAAACTACTTCTTTCATAGCCGTTTGCTTATGTGTGGGGTCGCAGTTCTATCCTAACCTATTTTAATAGCCGTTAGTTTCTGTGTGGAGTTGGAGTTCAAACCTAACATAAACCTACTTTCAAAGCCGTTCGTTGCTGTATAGGGTTACAGTTAAAACCTGACCTGAACCTCCTTTGATAGTCGTTTGTTTCTACGTGGGGTCGCAGTTCTAACCTTTCCTAAACCTAAGTAGAATCTTACCTTATTACATTATGTCTGAAGTCTGTTTCATTGAACAGCATATTTGTATGACATAATTAAATAGTTAATTGCAAATAAACTACACGAATTAAAATTAGCACCGCAGGCATCGTCATTTCCTGGGTGAATATCTAAGCGTTTCAACTGCCTAATTTTGGTGGCATCATTTTTGTCGAAGTTTCTATTCGTTACAATGTGCTACGTTGTCATTTTAAGGAGGCACGGTACCTTATACAAATGGCGAAGTATAACATTGAGACGTTTAGAAACTTCAGCAAAAATGATGCCGCCAAAATTAGGCGGTTGAAACGCTCAGATATTCACCCTCCTACGAAACAATAATGAAATCCGCAACAGGCTTCGTCCTTTTCTCTTATGCTAGAATACTCAAGCCAAAACATTTAAACCGGTGATGAGTCAGTCAATCAGGACTCCCACCACAGTGACTCAATAAACCATAGAAACGATATCCATGATGTTTTTTTTACTGTTTAACCATTTCACCCCTTTCAGAGGTTGAATTCTCAAAAACCTAAAACACATCTTTATCTTTTTATGTTAAGGAATACTCCGGTAAAGTTTTGGATAAAATGGTTTAAATAATCAAGTTTTCCCATACAAACTCTGAACCCCCATCATTGCACTCCTTAGGGTGTGGATTTTGACTTAATTTTTTTTAAATCACCCCTACACCCTTAAAGGTACCTACGCTACGTGCTAAATTTGGAATCACTAGAACCAGAAGTAAACATAAATAATTAACCTTTGTTTGTTTGTTTTTCGAAAATTTTAAATAAAGGTTAATTATTTATGTTCTCATTTAATTTACAGAATACTCCTGCAAAGTTTCGGATAAAATAGTCCAACTAATCTTGTTTCACCATACAAACTTTGGAGCCCCATTTCAACTCTTTAGGAGGTGAATTTTGAAAAATCCTGGAATTACTTTTCTTAGACTTTTATTCTAAATTAGTTTACGCAATATGAAATTTCTTAATCTAAAACTAAACTTTTTTTCATACAAACTTTCAACCCCATTTTTACCCCCTTAGGAGTATTTTTTTTAAATACAAGTACTCGAGGTAAGATACTCGTACTGGTAGAGGTATGTAGATAAGTACCTACTTCTTCATAGGGAACAACACTTCTATGACGTTTTGAATTAAATAGCCCAACGAATCTGGTTCCTCCTTACAAACTTAAACCTTCCATTTAACCCCCATAGGGAATGAATTTTCAAAAAACCTGAAACACGTGTTTACTTATTTATTGTTAAAAACATTCATGTGAAGTTTCGAATAAAATAGCTCAACTAATCTTATTTCCCCATACTAACTTTAACCCTCCATTTAACCCCCATAGGGAATGAATTTTCAAAAAACCTGAAACACGTGTTTACTTATTTATTGTTAAAAACATTCATGTGAAGTTTCGAATAAAATAGCCCAACTAATCTTATTTCCCCATACAAACTTTAACCCTTCATTTAACCCCCATAGGGAATGAATTTTCAAAAAACCTGAAACACGTGTTTACTTATTTAATATTAAAAACATTCCTGTGAAGTTTCGAATAAAATAGCCCAACTAATCTTATTTCCCCATACAAACTTTAACCCTCCATTTAACCCCCATAGGGAATGAATTTTCAAAAAACCTGAAACACATGTTTATTTATTTATTGTTAAAAACATTCATGTGATGTTTTGAATAAAATAGCCCAACTAATCTTATTTCCCCATACAAACTTTAACCCTCTATTTAACCCCCATAGGGAATGAATTTTCAAAAAAACCTGAAACACGTGTTTACTTATTTATTGTTAAAAACATTCATGTGAAGTTTCGAATAAAATAGCCCAACTAATCTTATTTCCCCATACAAACTTTAACCCTCCATTTAACCCCCATAGGGAATGAATTTTCAAAAAACCTGAAACACGTGTTTACTTATTTATTATTAAAAACATTCCTGTGAAGTTTCGTATAAAATAGCCCAACTAATCTTGTTTCCCCATACAAACTTTAACCCCCCATTTAACCCCTTTTAGCGAGGAATTTTCAAAAATCCGTTCTTAGTGCGCCTCTAGACATTATAAAAAGTCTAAATGCCAAGTTTGAACTCTCTAGGACCAGCGGTTTGGGCTGTGCGTTGATTTAAGTCAGTCAGTCAGTCAGTCAGTCAGTCAGTCAGTCAGGACATTACCGTTTATATATATAGATTTGTAAGATGTATTTAAGAACAAGTTTTTTTTTAATTACCACCAAAGTTACGAAGGCATACCTTATTTCAGCTCAATTGGTCCACGAGAACAGGTGTTACTATGGATACCTTCCAACCCCATCACCAGACCAGTTCAAATTACCATATTAATGTATTGTCATCTAACTTACGTGAGTAACACATTTCAGTACAATTCTTCGTTACAAGATTTGCAAACATATAGGTACTTAAAGTCAACTATAGTTAGTTAGTCGTTTACAATGCAAAAGATAAAATTTATAAGATTTACAATAACAATCAAGTTCACCGAACCAGCGACATGCTACTTTCTGGTCCAATTTAACGCACTTAATGTCAACATTCTATTACAAGTCTGAGAAAAATATTAACAATACAGAGTATCTCGCGATCCAGTAAGTAAATAAAAATATGGTAACAAGCCAATGAGGGTTTTCTGAAATGACGCTCACCAGGGCGGCAGCACTGAGGCGTCAGGTCTAGAAACTTGTCTAAATTCTCAGAGCGCCTATAGTTTCGAGTTTAAATGTTTTGTGCGAGTTAATAAAATTATATAAAAAAATAAAAATACCTTCTTGTCAGTTTTCCTTTCGCGCTAGATAATTGTGTTTCTTAGCGGGACCTTACGGCTAAGTGACGCCAACTAGTGACATACGTTTTCGAGAAAACCCTCATTTTTAGCCCATAGGTCATAGCTTAGTAGCTCGCGGTGAGACCAGTGCCATAAGCACGAACAAAAGATACGCACTCCCGTGTAAAAAAAAGAGACACGGCGATACTCGCGCGGCGGTGATAGCTGATAGCGGTGCGACTATCACCGTGTCTCTTTCTTTGCACGGGAGTGCGTATCTTTTGTTCGTGTTTATAGCCCATAGTTCATAGCTTAGTACGGTGTTTCTATGCGATTTTTTTACGCGTTTTTATTGTTCATTACCAGCACCACACTATTTTCTGTTTTATAAAAGCAAACGAGGCTATTATGCCAGAATAGCAGACAAACATGCGTCTGCTACAAGATAACCGAAAATGACTCCACTGTTTATACGCAGTTCGTCAATAATTTGGGAATGGTAATGACTTGATTTGTGCGACGGAATAATCGCATAGAACTACCCAGTAGTTCGCGGTGAGACCAGTGTCTAATGCTATGACATTCCGTGACGTCATTCGGAAGATCGTCACCCGCAATGGCCCGTGCTTGCCAAGCCCCATTTGCTGGCAACTTGAGTTCCTGACTTTATTGGATGTTATAATATTTTACAAGAGTTACAAGTTTCATGGAACATGGAACGAACATATAGGGAACAAACAGTGAATTTAAACTTACGTGGGACATGATAACTATAATAGTACATTACTGCAGACGCCGGGAAAGATGGGCTTACCGGCCGAGTAGGTATGGGCGGCCGAACGTAGTGAGGCCGGGCAGTGATACGAAGCCGGTACGCCCAATTCACGGCGAGGCATGTATAGTGCTTTTCTCAAACATATGCAATGAAATAAAAAATACGACCACCAAAAAAATAGAATTTAGATGTTTATGTTCATGAAAACCGACGCCATGTTTTAAAAAATATTACTTACCGGCCTAGGCCGTTAAATTCGTATGAAAATCCTTTACTATTATCTCTAGGGCATCCGCCTGCAACGTCATACTTTAAAGCCTATTATGACGAACATAATGACAACATTTCATTGTATGTTTGAGATAATATAATGAAACGGTCAAACTTGTATTTATTTAGTCACTACGCGCGACATGTTTCGGAGAGTCTACGCGCCGCGCCCGCTAGTCGCGAGGCGTGAATGCGAGCTCAGTGCTTAATAATGGAGACCTAGGCTCTCCGAAATAATATATGTTGCGCGTAGTGACTAAATACACGTGAGTTTAACCATTTAATTATATTCTTAGTAACAGAGTGCTAATCCGTTTAAGGCCAAATTCAGTGTCTTAAAAATACTTATATTTTATAGGGTGTACATGGACGAGGATCCTCTTAATAGGTCGAACGAAACATCACAAATCAAGCAATCAGTGTCTTAAATTACGTGTGTAACTCGCTTCGCAAAATATTTTCAAGAAATGTATGTACACGAAACGATGAAAATTATTAGTTAAATTGTGGAAAAACTCAAATTGTTTTATTAAATATTTTTTGAGCTAATGTTGCCGAGTGGTTTAGGCAGCAGCTGCGAAAGCTGGGAAAGGACGTCGATTCATATCCCACCTCTGGCGTTGGTATAATTTTTTCTTGGGTATATGACATCCAAAAACACTCACCTGAAAACTAGTCAATCCGGTGGGAATAGAGTTATCGCACCTTTAGAATGAAAGTGAGCGATGTATTCTACATACCAACTTGATATATAAAATTTCATAAGCAATTCATACAAAAATGTACTCAAAGCATTTTCTCAAAAATGAATGCTATAACAGCTTAAAGGAGAACATCCTTCCATTGTTGTCGTGAATGCTTTGGATCGCTTTTAAAATACCTTTGCTTTAACAGGCAGACAGGTGAGATGCGCTTTTATATAACGTTTTGTACTTGTTAGCTTGAGAGCCAGTCCAAAAATGTTAAGTTAAATTGCACATTTTCGGGTTAAGAATTGAAGAGTTCGTTACCAGGCCACAAAAATTATATATCATCATCATCAGCCTATCAGAGTCCACTGCTGGACGAAGGCCTCTCCTATTAAACTATGCGTATAGACGCATTAGGAGGTAAATGTCCATAATCGCCACGCTGGGCAAGCGGATTGGCGATCGCAGTAATGTGTCTACAGTGATGACGCTGCTGCCCATCATCAATCGTTATCAAAAATGGTCAGTGACACTTCAATCCCTTAGTCGACTCTTACGACACCCGCAGGAGGAGTTGGGGTGGTGACAAATGTATTCTTATTGCCGTCACCACGCCGGCGGCAAAATTATGTAGGTACCTACCTATCTATTACGAGTATAAAAGATATCTCTTTAGCGATAAATTGTAACCTAATAACGACTCTTATCCTTTTGTGCACGCATGTTTAGAGTTGCAGGTTAGATCTGATCTGTATGTTTATTTTAATTACATTATATACAATTGTTTATAACAGTATAATAAAATTAAATAAATGCATTATGTGCACTTATGCTTAGCAATTATTCATAACAAAAGCTTTAATTAAGCTTATTAAAATTAGGTAGATTTCTGTATAATTGTCCAGCATATTTATAATTGTAATACCTAAGTGTATTATAAAGACAGATTCGAACGAAGTCACGTGGCAATTTCCATACATTATGGTCACGTGATTTTTCGTTCGAATCTGTCCTAGGACTAGGATACAAGAGCCATACAAGAGAAATATCCAAAATTTGTCATTGATATCTTTAGCAACTCGACAAGAAAAAAGGTTGATTTCAGTTTATTCAACAATTTTACGATAAATGCGATTGTTCTAATTGAATGGATTTTAATAAAAATCGATATTAATAAATAGGTACAGGTGGGTCATCGAGGTTAATACATTAATTATTTCTCCGATTTGCATCTTTGTAGAAAAAAGATTGTCATAATTACACCAACATATCAACCAAGGTTTTTACAAAACTCTGATTTCGGCAAAACGCAATCCAATGCCCTAATGGATTACCAAAAGCAATTATTACATTTTATATCCTCGGCATCCATAAATAAAGGGGCACCGTCACATAAATTCCCCAACAAATGATAAGGACGGGTGAAATAGATCTTTTCAATAGTCAATATGTAAAAACAGGGTGCCTTTTGGTTTGGAGATACGGGTTACATTCGGTCACTGTACGGTTTGGAAATAAAATGAGTTTTTCAACATAGGTGTAGCAAGAACGCCGTAAATTTGGTGTTTTGGGGTAAGTTCGATAGTGGGATAATTTCGGTGATCGGATTGTGATAGGTACCTTAGAATACAAATCTATCTACAGGGGTTGAAGGATATGAACGAAATAGTAGATTACAAGCCAAGGCCGTTTAAGTGGAAAATGTCTCGGGTGACGTGTAAATTATATTATTATGACGAACATAATGACAACATTTCATTGCATGTTTGAGAAAAGTACATTTTAAGGTCAACCGGGAATAAAGGCGTCTGCGTTTATTATATAAGAAAAATATACTCTGATTTAACCTTAAATTATGAAGTTAATCGTTGCAATATAAGTAAAGGATATTAGGACAAAAGGCGTTTAAAAATAACTACAATTTCGACGCTTTTATCCCAGTTGCGAAAATGCGTCTTCTGAAAATAATTGTGTAAATCCATGTGTGAAAGTGTAATGAAAGTGACCATTTCACCGTCTGTTTATTTACTTATGAACCAAGTGTAAGTGTTACACTATGTATATCTGGATAAGTATTATTTTGATATCTAGACATAACCCTTTACACCCATGTTCAAAACATATTTCCGATAATAATCCGCTGTTACTTTATGACTCCAGACTTAAATCTACTTGGTAACACTTCATATCGTTCACCCTGTAAAGGTGCATTTAGACCAAACGAGCATTCGCTCATTCTATCCCCCACTCTACGAAATTAACGAATTTCGACGAATCACATTTTGTGTAACGATCAAATTTCGTACAGTGGGGATATAATGAGAGAATGCTCGTTTGGTCTAAAAGCACCTGAATATGTGAAAGCCACGCACAAGCAATCGAGCTGCACAGCCATGAAGTGTGGCTCGGCCTTTAATCAAACTATTAAAAACTAGTATTAAATTCCTGTACTATGAGAAATAGCAAAATAAATCAACATGCATTTTGTTTGGTGTCATCATCTTCGCGCAAAAATTCCGCCGTAGTTTGGAGAAAAGCACCGGTATTTTAATCAAATCTTTGCAGGTTATTTTTACCAGTCTTCACGTACATTTTCCAGCGTTTCCACATATTTTATAATGTAGAGAGAATCTGGTATTCTTTAATGAAATGGCGTGTTACAAAGATCTGCCCGTATAAGTTAATTAAGAAAAATCGGGCATACTCGTATTATGCGTGGCGATTCTTATACCGAACAAAGCGAAAAAGAACAAGTTTCTCAGATATCTCAAAAACGACGAAACCAGGCCTACTACCGCAAAAATCGAAATTCGTTAATTTCAAGGATTTTTCTCTGTTACTCAAACGAATGAGAGTGAGAGAGAGAAATCCTCGAAATTTATGAATTTCGTTTTTCGCGGTAGGGCCGCTGTCATGTCATGTCTAAAATAATGTTGGCTAAGTCAATATTTATGTTTCTGTATTTTCAAAACTATATAATTTGTATAGGTACTTATGTACCTATACATAGTAACCCAAACTAACCTACTTACATCTAAGATTGCCTCTTGTGGCATTTTACGAGGATGCTGGCAGAATTTCCTCGCTGTATCGCAATACTGATGCGTTGTGTGAGGACGCCAGCTCTTCGGTCTTTAGCTACGTCTACCTTGAAAAGAGTCTTTATTTTTTTGTAAGTCTTATAGATACGGGATTTTTACCTCTTAATGCGTCCATACGCATTGGCTATTGCCAATAGAGGAGGTATCTAAGTCCAGCAGTGGACTGAGATAGGGTAATGACGTAATTTAAAAAAACTCTTACTTACGTATTGTGCTCCTTGCTGAATGAGTCATGTACGCAGCAGCGAGATATGACGTGTTTGGCAGGGATAGGCTGGAGGAGACGGAACTCAGGGAGGTCGACCTTAGAGACGTCCTGCGGTTCAGAAAATTGGAAGGTCAAAGGGAAGTATTGGGGGAACGCTACCGGAACACTAACCTGCAGCTCCAGCTAAGGGGAATGGGGTGAATGAGCATATTGAATGCTCGACAGCCCGCTCGAGTCCGGTCGAGCGTCCCTCCGTAACATAACATACGTATTGTGGTGACTTAGTCCAATATAAACCCAAAACTCCCCAGCATCATCATTAAATACTGAAAGAAATCCAAAAAATAAATTGTCTTTAAATCACCTTAGCCTACGAATACCCAGCGGGATAATAAGCAGCCAACATCTCGAAAAGGTGTCACACAATGAATCTGTTACAGAAAGGGCACATTATTTACCTAGACCGGTAAATAACCCCTCGCCCCTCGCATGATAGATAGCATTGAGCAAGCTTGTCTACATTACGCGATTTGCCTTACAATTCACTTTTGATGGGTATCTGTATAGAGCTGTTGATACCGGTAAACTTTACGATGTTTTAACATGAAGGTTTCAAAGAAATTCTTAAGGTTATGCATATTTATAACGTTCATGGTGGCTTTGATAGCATATTTTTATTCCAGAAAAACAAATCGAATTATTCAACCGGAGTAAATAATGCAAAAGGAATTATTACTTGAAAACATAATTAAACTGCTAGACTCGCGTATTTTTAATGCTAATACGCATTATCAAGGCAAAGACGAACGTAATGCTTAATAATGGAGACCTAGACTATCTGAAACATGCCGCGCAGTGATTAAAATAAATACTTCAGTTTATTAATTGATATTTTTATTTTATTGTCTCCCGGTATTTTAAATTTTATTTTTGTTTAATTACTTCAAGTTACGAGTAGAATTTTTTGTAATTGTCAGCGATGGAGTTTAATGATAAATAAAAGATGATATGTACATAAGCTAGCATAGTTTTTATCAAGGATGATGTAGGAATGTGGATAAGAAAAGACAAGTGAAGAATAAAGGTGCGTTTTAACCAAAAGAGCATTCTCTGTTCTAACGCCCGTTCTACGAAATCAACCAATCACGTTTTGTGTACCGATCGAATTTCGTAGAGTGGGAGGTTAGAACAGCGAATGCTCTTTTAGTTTGAACGCACCTTAAGATCTTATTATATGACATGTACGTGTGGTGACGGCAGTAAGAATACATTTGTCACCACCCCAACTCCTCCTGCGGGTGTCGTAAGAGTCGACTAAGGGATTGAAGTGTCACTGACTATTATTTGATAAAAGATTGATGATGGACAGCAGCGTCATCATAGTGGACACATTACTGCGATCTCCAATCCTCTTGCCTAGTGGCCACGCTCGCCAGATTATGGGCATTTACCTCCTAATGCGTCTATGCGCATAGTTAATAGGAGAGGCCTACAGTAGTCCAGCAGTGGACTGTCATAGTCTGATGATGTGATATAATATGTATTATGTTTATGCGAGGATTGTGTAACAGGCCGTTAAGGTACTTTTGTTCGTGTAGTCTTAGGACCCCCAGTATACTAAACGTTATCAAAAATATTTGTATTGTATTGTATTGTAAACGAGCATCCGATAATCATCAAATTAAAAAAAAATTGACTTCAACAAAATTTTTCAAGATCCCATCTCAGACACCTACTCGGTGCCAACGGGACCCCTTCGATTAAAAACAATAAAAAAATCGGTTCACGATTTTCGGAGATATCGAATCGAAAAAAAAAATTGTCGACCTCGTTTTTGACGGCCGGTAAAGGTGGTTGTAACCACTCTGTACACATACAGAACCCTCCCTGAGGGTTCCGAACGATCGAACCCTTTGTTTTGCCCCGCACGATCAGCCGGAAAATTATGTTAACATTTCCATTGACATTCTGTTTTTGTATCCTCTGATATCGTAGTCTCTTTCAAATAATAATGGATCATATTGATTTATTTTTTTACCATTCCTTTTACGGATTCAGCCGATTCAAGGTTTGATGAAGAATAGGAATTTTTGCTTTTCTTTACATACCAGTTTTGGTTATATTTGAGTAAATATATTATGATGATTTAAAACTATAATATTATAGGTTCTTGAGTAGCGGGCACGTACCGGAAGGCGTAGCGTGGGTAGGCCCCCCACAAGGTGGACCGATGACCTGGTGAAGGTCGTAGGAGTCCGCTGGACGCGGGTGGCGTAGGACCGGTCATTGTGGCAATCTTTGGGGGAGGCCTATGTTCAGCAGTGGACGTCTTTCGGCTGATATGATGATGATGATGAAAACTATAATTAAACAATAGCTCTTTAGAAACGATTTGCTAAAGAACGTGATTATACAGTGTGTGTCTATGATACTGGCTTTAACGAAACCCTGGAATGCGATGCAGATTTCTAGCCAACCCGTGAGCATTATTCGATTCAAAATGCTAATTTTGAATCGAATAATGCTTTCTAAGAAAAGTTAATTGAGAAGCAATGTACTTCAAAATGAATCGTTAATTTGCACTTGACATTGACAATGACATGACAGATCGTAGCCACTCACGTTTGACAACTAAGCAGTACCGCGCGTTACATTGATCGTTCGGAGGAAATAAAATTAATTGTACGGTCAAGTCAATTTAATTATTTGTCAAATGTTAATACTTGAAAACGATTGCTAGTAATGCGTATTATTACCTATAAACCCGTACCCGTATAAAGTCCGGGTCATGGAAACACACTGTATTTCACGGTTCCTAAGCTCTTAATTAAAAACTGCGACGTTGCCAGCTTCCCTCACCAAATATCAAATAAAAAAGTTTTCACATCATCGGGCTAATAAAATTGGCAATGTACCTAGAATAATAAAACATCACGAACAACGCTCCAAGAATACTTATCTGCGCATTTAAAATTGAGATTACATACAACGTAAAGCAATCTTGGAACTGGCCATTTTCCTGGAGGCAAATTAAAAGAAAACATATTTTTAAAAATCCAGCTACTAAGAGAGTAAAATAACGGGAAATTCTTTTTGAAAGCATTTCTTATCTGTGGGTAGAAAATGTTCATTTCCGAGAAAATTTATAGATTTAAAAAGGTATCGAAGCGATTGGCAACATTTTCTTGTTAGATTTTTTTGTGTATTTTGGGGTTTCGTGTTGGTTGTCACGTTTTTTTTGCATCCAATTGCGTCAGACCCTTAAAAAGAAGTTTTAGCAAGGAAAGTTAAATTAAATTTGACGTGCTTCTATTTTTACGCTACCTTAGCCAAGCTTATTTTTGCTTTTGTGCGAGTATGAACATTTCTAATTCTTGAAAACAAAGAAAATAACTGACGTAGTAACTTAAGCCCTACGCTGTCATGTGAGAAACAAAACACATCCATCAAAGTCTAGAAAAACTAGTGCTCTTGGGAAATTTGATCTAAAACCGTAACACCGTAACATGGCTGACGTCTGACTGACAGTTGGGGGGCCATACATAAATAATGATACAAGCCTTGAGAATTAGGAAGTAATCTTTTGGAAACAAGTAAATCTTTAGGAAAGAAGTTCAGAAAGTGAAGGCGTAGTATATAACATGATCATCAAATTAAAAAACCGACTTCAACCGATTCCTCCAAGATTCTATTATCAATTTATCAGACCCCGATTTGGTGTCAACGTGACAACCTCCGGTTTATACCAGTTCGATAAAAAAAAAAATCGGTTCACGATTCTCAAAGATATCGTCTCGAGTCTCATTTTTTGAAGTTAGTTAAAAATAAGTGAGTTCTAAATTAAAAATGAAAATATAGTTATTCATATTAAAATATTATCGAACCGGGTTACTTACGTGTTTAAGTCGATGATTGCTCGACATGTTTCGACCCATTATGAGGCTCCTCGTCCGGAGCACCTTCGGCCAAAGCCCGAAGCGTGCACGTTTAAAGGTGCGTTCAGACCAAGCGAACATTCGCTATTCTAACCTCCCACTCTACGAAATTCGATCGTTACACAAAACGTGATTGGTTGATTTCGTAGAGCGGGGGATAGAACAGCGAATGCTCTTTTGGTCTGAATGCACCTTAATATGTTTAAGTCCCACGTTAGTTATAATTCTAAAATATAGTTATTCACAACTAACAATATATGTACATGTAATTCTATCTTTGCTGGAGCCTCTCTTTAAGCTGGCTGCTTGTGTTGAGACGCCCCCTTCATACGATTGTAATTACATAACAAAAATTTCTTATGATTTATACATATCATCACTTTGATATAGTTACCAAGTGGTCCAAAGTTCTGATTGGTAGACTGTACGTAGATTACTGATATCATTATTTATTCTACTACATTGCCCCGGGGCAATGCTATCACATTAATACTGACATCAGTAGGATTGACGGCGTCAATAAGTAATGAGCGTGCGATAATGGACTAGCCCTCTAAATGTGTCTGGTCTGTCATCAGAGGCATGACGGGCACGTTGGGTTATACGTCATTAATAACCCGCTTATTAGCATCATCATCACATCAGCCGAAAGACGTCCACTGCTGAACAGTCAAGTGCAAAAATAAGTATCGAAAGAATCCGCTCATAAATATGTTACGACGTTCTTATTACACAGAATTAGAGTGCACTGGGACATATTTTTGAATATTTTTGTGACACCTTATTTTATCTTTGTATGTATATATGTATGTAAATTCTTTATTGTACACAAAACACAGGCAAAAATACACATTTTTACAAAGAATTTGACAGGTACAAAGGCGAACTTATCCCTGTAAGGGATCTCTTCCAGTTAACCTTTGAGCAAAGGCGTCGTCTATATGAAGCAAAAGATAGACAAACATACCGTGTCTTTGTCTGAACATAGGGCTCCCCCCATAACCGGTCCTGCAGCACAATGACCGGTCCTGCGCCACCCGCATCCAGCGGACTCCTGCGACCTTCCCGTATTTGCTTATTAACGATTAGTTTCAATAAAACGACACGGTGGTACAACTTATCACATCATCAGCCTATCTCAGTCCACTGCTGGACGTAGGCCTCTCCTATTAACTATGCGTATAGACGCATTAGAAGGTAAATACCCACAATAGCCACGCTGGGCTAGCGGGTTGGCGGTCGCAGTAATGTGTCCAGTATGATGAATTGATGACGCTGCTTCCCATCATTAAATGGTCAGTAACACTTCAATCCCTTAGTCAACTCTTACGACATCCGCGGGAAGAGTTGGGGTGGTCACAAATGTATTCTTACTACCGTCACCACACGGCGAACTCACTCGTTCACGTCATGTTTGTAAGTAAAAAAAAAAGCAATTTCCTTTCACTTTAAGTCAAAGTTCCATTCCGTTCCATTTAAAAATTGTTCCATTTTTCGAAAACAAAACAAAGTCGCTTGAATAAAATTTTCGATGAATTTCTAACTCACCTTTTGATTGTCAGAGACAGAACATTTTTAATTATCATCATTGGAACAATGCATCCTTTGTGAAAAATCCTCCAAAGCTTAATTACTCTGTATCAGGGGTGGCACAATGGCACTATCCTATCTTATCTTGTATCCGTCGCCGAAAGCAAATCCCACGAAATCCGTGAATAGGACCGGATGGGATGTAAGTTAGGAGCGAAAGACTTTTTTAAGCTCTAAAGTATAGGTAAGTCATTTATTTTTTCTTTCCTTCAAAAGTATAGACTTTTTAAAACCAGACGATTTAATAATTACACAATTACCTAGCTGTTTTCTTATAATTTTTGTGACCTGTTATAGTTACATACGTGTAGGTTCTAACTAATGTTTTCCCTATTTTTATATACCTACGAACTGAAAGCTCGACGCAGAAGGTTTATACTTGACAAATAATTTAGTATCTTAAATAATATTTGATTTCCTGGTATCGGACTGGCTAATTCGAATTCATGGAATTTCTAATTGGAAAAGAACAAAGCCGTTTTTGAATTTAAAAATCCAAAATTTATTATTTTCCTACAACTGGTTGTACAATGTACAAGCATTAGCTGCGTTAGGAGAAAAATGTGTAAATACCATTTCATGAAAAAATTACCAAGAGAATTATCGTAGAGGTGAGAAGTTGAGAAGGGATTCTTGGTAGTAAAATACTATTCTAAATTGAGAGATATATCCTAGCTGCATTCCCTTGCCATAAGTACATTTTGTTGTCGTTACTGAAATTACCTATTAGAATTCACGCGGGTTGCTCAGGTTATAAAGCCGAAAAACATTTTTATAGCATTGAGGAATATTTGACAGTATAGAATTAGGTAGAATTAGGCATTGTAAATACTGTATTTAATAAGTATCTAAGCGATGGTCTTTGCATGTACTTACATGTAGTATTTGCACACCTGCATGCAGGTTGAATACGATGAACCTATTTTAAATTTTAAGATCTTGTAATTGTCCCGTGTTCAGGCAAATAAACAATTTTGATTTTATTCGATTTGAAAAATGCTCGGGATGATTGGAACAAATACATAGAAAACCTATTTCAGGTAGTTACGTCTTGTCACGTAAAGGTGCATTCAGACCAAAGGAGCATTCGCTATTCTATCCCCCACTCCATGAAATCAACGAATCACGTTTTGTGTAACGAACGAATTTCGTAGAGTGGGGGTAGAATAGCGAATGCTCGTTTGGTGTGAATGCACCTTCATACTGTGAAGGCTTCGATCATGGCTTTGATTTCTTTGTCGTTCGTTCATGACTTGCCCCGTCGCTCAAACAAGACGTCCCGGGCAGAGTCTGACGGACAATGGGAGGGAATAGGGCCACCGTGCTGACGCCATTGTCCACGGGACGGTAGTTGGGACAGATCAGATTTGAACCTAACAAATTATCAGAAAACATACTTCAGTTAAGTTTGTAGCAGCACACTGTGAAGTATCGCGTAAATGGCTTTGCAAATGACTATGATTTGAATTTGACTTTGTCCTTCGTTCATGAATTGTGTTAGTTTTTAGTAAAACGTCCCACTTTGTCGCTTACCATAAAGACGAGATTTCTTTGTATCTTCATATGAATAGACTGACAAAGCGGCTTTATGGCAAACGACAAAGTGGGACGTTTTACTAAACTCACTCACAATTATCTAGTCGTTCAGACAATATTGGTACCTTTGTTGGTATTTGAATGGGACACGTTATTAGAAATAAACCTTTAGTTAAGCTTTGTATAACAGAAGCAGCTTGTTATGAAAATGGTATATCAAATATGCCTAAAGCTGTGACTATAATTTCTACCAACTAATCAGTGACTTATAAACACATACACATGCTCCACTTCTATTCTTTTTTTTGTCAAGGTAAAATTGAACATCACGTCCCAATGTATCAAGGCTAGTGACAGTAAAATTAGTGCTCACGCCTTTCATACAATTTTGTCGATCGTTCATGACTTGCCCCGTCGCTCAGACAATACGTCCCGGGCAGATTCTGACGGACAATGGGCGCGAATAGGGCCACCGTGCCGACGCCATTGTCCACGGGACGGTAGTTGGGACTGATCAGATTTGAACGCGACAAATTATCAGAAAACATGCTTCAGTTAAGTTTGTGTTACTCTGTAAAGTGTCGCGTAAATGGCTTTGCTCATGACCATGATTTGACTTTGTCCTTCGTTCATGAATTATCTAGTCGTTCAGACAATGTTGGTACCCATCAGATTTGAATGGGACACGTTATTAAATAAATCCTTTAGTTAAGCTTTGGATAACAGAAGCAGCTTGTTATGAAAATGGTACATCTAATATGCCTAAAGCTGTGACTATAATTTCTACCAACTAATTAGTGACTTATAAAGACATACACATGCTTCACTTCTATTCTTTTTTTTTCAACGTATTATTGCACTTCACATCACAATGTTTCAAGGCTGGTGACAGTAAAATTAAGGTGCGTGCAGACCAAAAGAGCATTCGCTGTTCTGACGGACAATGGGAGGGAATAGGGCCACCGTGCCGACGCCATTGTCCACGGGACGGTAGTTGGGACAGATCAGATTTGAACGCGACAAATTATCAGAAAATATCCTTTGGCTTGTTAAGCCTTTAATAACTGAAACATTTCGCTGTGATAAGGGTGAAAGTGATATCCTTAAAGCTGTGAATATAATATCTAACATTTCTAATTACCAACTTTTAACGAAGATGTTTCGTATACTCCACTGATATTATATTTAGGAGACAGACCAGATTGAAATTATTACAAAAATCCTGTGTAAGAAAAAAATAGGTACAAAAGACAGTGTTATAGAGTGGTTGCTTTTGAAACCGGTGCCCTATAAAGGGTTAAGCTATGAATATGTTCTGTCTTTCCAAACTGGATATAACTTCAACTTAAACTGGACCATGCTAGCTCAAAAACATATATCATTAAGAATTATTTTATACACACGCCCGTAATGGAACCCCGTGTTCTCTCCGCCTATGAGCATCGCGCCATGAATTTTGATGGGCGGCGGGTAAAAATTGTATTTACGCGTCAAGACATTTGCGCTAATGCTACCATATGGAGCCAAACTTTCACACACCCTCGATTTTTACCGTGATATTTGGAGCTGTGAAGCGCAGAATACCTAAGAGGCTTTTAAATTACATAAAAGGGTGTGTACCACTGATTATGTATCACCGTCGCATAAACTACTATTATGCATCCAGACATTTGAGCTAAAATGCTACCATATGGAGTCAAACTTGAAATTTTTTCTCGGCTCTCGATTTTTGTCGGGAAAATTAGCGTAGAATACCTAAGGCACTTTAACTTAGACACATTAGGGTGTATATCTCATTATGTCATCACCATAAATCATCAGCCTATCTCAATCCACTGCTGGGTGAGTCTCTCCTATTAACTATGCGTATAGACGCATTAAGCTGATGGGCAGCAGCATCATCATAGTGGACACAATACTGCAATCGCTAACCCGCTTGCCCAGCGTGGCCATTGTTGGCACTTACCTCCTAATGCGTCCATACGCATAGGCTAAGGAGAAGTTTTCCAGCAGAGAACTGAAATAGGCTGAAGCTGATGATGATGACGCAATCTTTTAAAAGTCTAGTCGCACTACTCTGAGGGGAAAACCTATTACCATCTCGTAGAGTTAATAAAGCAAAAACACCATACATATATCCTTTAACAATAATGGAAGGCTACTCATAAACCCTCAACTTAGTTCTAAATTCAGCCGCCCTAAAACATCTGAGCGGCCAAACGTATCAAATATCTAATCCCACCTCTATATCTTTCACGTTAGAGTTGTGTTGACAAGTTTTTGAGTGCCTCGTGTGTAGAGATATATCTGGCGGTGGTTGCCATTTGGATCACGTCCGGCTATTTATTGGCCATCGCAGAGGAATGTCTATTGGATGTTTTTCACAACATTAACTCAGAGTGGCTGAACTAATGGAATTCTTGCTCTGGATTTGGGTCATGGAGTGATGGTTTTACATGAAGATTGTAATGGAACTGAAATGGTATTATGAAAAGTGGTAAATATTAACAATTTTAAGGTTTGTCCATGTGGTTTGGAACAAAACAGAAATAACTAGTGTTGGTAAAGATTCGAGTTCTATAAGTCCCATTTTAGGACTCTTCTCATTTAAACGGGACTATCGAACTTAAATGAATAGGTACCGAGTCTTTTAAGTCGCGAGTCGAGCCCTTCTTTTAGGATTACTGAGTCCTGCATATAAAGTGCAAGTCCTAATATGAAGACTTATTTTTTTAATGTCGGAATAAAATTTATGAAACGAAACAATGCCATATATTAAAAAATGATCAAGGTTCAAAATAAGCATATTAATACGAAAAATAAGCTTATTTTTGTTCAATATTTATTTGAATCCAATATAAAAAAAAACCTAGGTGGTCTTTATCACAATGTTGTATTGATTTCTTATTTAATATTATATAGAAAAACTTTAATTTCAAAACACAAATCTAGCGAGTCTTCTAGAAAGACTCGAGTCTCTGTAACATTGTAAAATAACTCAAGTTTTGACTACGTGAAAACGTTAAAACTGAGTCGAGTCTTCGAATGAAGGACTTAAACGACTCGAGTCTTTACCAACACTAGGAATAACCTCGTACATACATCGTGTGTATGCACAGATATCATATATACCATAGATCAAGCAAACGTATCTACTTAGCGTGTCAAATGAACTCAGTGAAATCCACTGAGTTGTCCGTCTTTAATCGCAGCTTGCAGCTTTCGGGCGTCAAATTTTGTAAGTTGAAGTGAACAAAAACATTAATAATGCCTCCTCAAGTAATATTAATTGCAACAACACAAAAAAATATGAATACTCAAGGGCCTGAGACATATTTAAAATCATAGGCAAGTAACAACTTCAGTACAAAATCTGACACGCTCGGCCGCCATACAAATGAATGACCTTGTTCCTTCTATCCAAATCTAATTCTGTGTGTGTATGACTCATTCTGAGCATCGTTTAGTATGAAACCAAACCCGAAATCGAGAAAAAAATGTTTTTCATACGTATTGGTTACATGATCTCGAAATTTTGTATGGGAAAATGATTTCCCTTTTCGCGATTTCAGAGTAAAGTTGTTCTCATACTAAAAGGTCTAAAAGTGCGGTGTGTGCGAGGTATACTATGACGATAGTCTCTTGACACACCATATAGGTATACAACGTGTTACACCATCCACTGAAAACCTTGAACGGGGTGATTTGGCCCAGAAATCTCAAAAAAATTTTTGGCTGTTGCAAACAAAATGTCGTGATCGATCGGTTAAAATGTATGAAAAAGGCATTTTTTTCACATTTCGTGATTGGCCCATAGTAAAAGTTGTTCAGTATAGCCTACTAAACCACCCAATTCAAGGTTTTCAGTGGCTCGTGTAACACTCTGTATATTATCTCAATTTACATTAGACAATGTTTAGTTCCAGTGACTTTATTATTTCGCAAAAATCAATTATTAACCTCATAAAAGTTATCCGGTGACTTGGAGGAAACTCATTTCTCGTCTAGTAGTGAGGGCATCACTTATTTATGCAGAATTTTCTCATGCCACTGTCATAGAGTATGGACTAAAGATAGTAGCATGTCTCTCAATATGAAGGTTTCAAATAATTTCTACGTTAGAATTATTTAACACCTCATCTTTGGGCCTGTATCCTAACTGGATATCATAACAGGGGTTGAACTAACAATAATTGAGACTTTGTACGATTTTTACAGGGGCTATCGAGAGCTGCGTGGTCAAATCCGAAAAGTCAAGATATTTTTTCATTGGAAAAACAACCTGACGTAAGTGTCATAATTAATAGTTCATATTTCAACTGGTTTGCTCGAGTTATAGGGTTAGATCACTCAACCTTCGGTATGGAAACCTCACAATATACGTTGCTTAATTGAAATAAGACGAGAGAACGACTTGTATGGAAGTCTTACTTATTTCTTAACCAGATATGAATTCAATATATTTTCAATACTGCTCCTGCTTTTTTAGGCACTATTGCGAGAAGTGATTCATCTTTTGTCAGGCCAAACCTCCCGGAGAAAAACGTCGCACGATGCACGTGCGAAAAGGAAATTAGTAACTCGCATCGATTTAAAACACTCGCTTCGGTCGTAAAACACGACCGAAGCGATTTATCGCCACCGGTCTCGAAGTTCATTTTTTTCGCACTTGTATTGTAAACTCTTTTTGCCACCGACTAGCTCAGTAGTAATAGCAATAGTAAGCAAAGTTATATTTTATTTAAGTAGCTATTCAATTAACCATTCACAAACAGATTACTCTCCTCACATAGACTCTGCGGCTATCAGAGGCATCTCGAAATAAATTTGCAACTCGACTGTAATAACCATTGCAGTGCATCCAGCTGCATCACCGTCGCTGTCTGTCGCACTCCATTGCTTCAGTCAAGGCTTTGATTTCCACAAATATTGTATACAGGTTTCTTATTCCATTATACAGGGTGTTTCGTTACCTGGGTAACTATTGTAACTAATAAACTTGCGCACACCGTATTTGTAAGTCATACTGAGCAACTTTTAGTATGGGATCAAACCCGAAAAATAGCACATTACGATACAAGTGTGAAAAAAATGAAGTTCGAACCGAGTGGCGATAAATGAAAACAAGATTGATTACATAATTGACTATTTATTATATATATCGCAGGTTAGGTCTGATATATACATCTGGCGAAAATTGACGAAGAGAGCCGACCACAAATGAAATGAGACAAGGCTAGGCGAAGAAGAAGAAAAGACCGCAGCTTAGGACTCACTACACAGCCTTAATTGAGTTTACCGTGGGACTAGGTTGATTCCCCTGATGCCTATATAAATTATGTTATTAAATAAATAAATAAATATCTTGGGACATCTTACACAAATCGACCTGGTCCCACGGTAAGCTCAATTAAGGCTTATGATGTGGGTACCAGGCGACGATAAATGTACATATGTAATAGATAGAAACATATACCTATAGATACTTAAATACATAGGCAGCCATGACCAAGGAACAAATATTTGTGATAAATAAATACACAAATAATGCCCTCGCCGGGATTCGAACCCGGAACCTCCAGCTTCGTAGGCAGGGTCACTACCAACTAGGCTACGGAGGTTGTCAGTTGTTGTTATTACCCTTACAAATAAGGCCATCGTTTACACGCACGTCTTTTGTTTTTACATAGTACAGTTTCTATCTCTTTTGCATATTATCTTTCCAAAAGTTCCGACAGTCCTTTTATCTGATCTACGGATCTCCGTAATGCGACTGTCAGTTGTTTCCTCTAACTAAGCGACTTGTTTTCATCGTTATCTGAAGATTTCCTCAAAGGGGAGTTTTGCGTAACAGTGGCTTTTGATATCTTTAAATAGTAGTTATCTGATTTCCTGGGAGGGGATGAAATTTGTTGTATTATTTGTATTAGATCCTCGCACACACTGTATACTTAACTTATACTGAGCAACTTTTAAAATGAGACAACCCCGAAATAGCGAAAAAAATCACTTATCTAAACAAAATGTTGAGATTGTTCGGGTTAATACCTGCCGCTTCTTTGCGCCACCGCCCTACGCGACAATATTTCCATTCTCACCATTTAGATGCCTCAACTGTGCGCTTCTCCCGTAACTTCCTGCCACGCACAGCTAAACTTTGGAACGAACTGTCGCCAGCGGTGTTTCCGGACCGATACGACCTTCAAACCTTCAAGAAAAGAGCGTACTCCCTCCTTATAGGCCGGCAACGCATTTGCGACGCCTCTGGTGTTGCGGGTGTCCATGGGTGACGTTAATTGCTTTTCATCAGGCGATTCGTTAGTTCGTTTGCCATTTATAGCATAAAAAAAGGATCACTTACATATATGTACGAAAAAGTATTTTTGCGATTTTGTGGTAGGGATTTTAAGGTGCCATACTCAAAGTTGCTCTAAAAACACTGTGTATAAGTGCAAGACTTTTCCATGAGAAATGTCTGCGCTTTATTCGTAAGTCGTACTCAGTATGTTTTATAATAATAAACCCTTATTAATAAACGTCTCCTAACTTAGGAAGCTGCTAAGTATTGTTTGTCCCATTCGGTCTTATGAATATGGCTATATGACAGGAAGGGACTGCTCGAAACACAGGATGATCATTCCTAGTTCTAGTTTGGCACAATTGTTTTTCTTCTGGAGCGATTATCTCCGAAAATATAGACTCGAGAAAATATATGAAGGGTCCATTGAAATAACATGTCTAGATACTCTAGATCTTATGAAAATCAGGACAAATTTGTACCTTGTTCCGTTAAAATGAAGGTTGTTCTTTCTTCTGAAATTTGAATTGACTAGACATGTTTTTTTCATGTACCCTTCATTTATAGTATCCTTATTATTTTTAAAAGCTAACCTATTCAACGATACCCCATATTATGTACCCGCTTTACGTGTAAGGGATTACCTGATTTTTTAATATTTTTTCTACCATTTTATCAGCGTGATTAATATGAATATCTGTCCCAAATTGCAAATTCATAGTACTAGCGACCAATGAGCTATGCTGCGGACAGACTGACAGACTGAGATGGCGCAACTATAATGGTTCCTATATTATATTGATTTAAACTTTCACGATTATCACTCATATTTTAAAGACAAACGGGTCTTAAAATATAATGGTTCCTAGTTTAGTACGGAACCCTAAAAATATAATAAATGTAGTGTTCATTATTACAATTATTATTTTTGGTGGTGTCTATCTATTTACCCTGAGGGAGTTGGTAAAAGTTTATATTCAGTCAATCTTAAGTTGTTGGTTGAAGTTTAGGCAGCTGTCAATAAATAAACTTATAAAGATTTGATTTTCGCTTACGATTTTCTGCTCGGGTTTTACCTACGTTATATTATGGGGCTGAGCTGATTGCAAAAAAAAGTAAGTAGGTACATAGTTAAGGGTATTCAAGTAAACTAAACCTAAGGTCACACTTTTGTGTTACGAAGTTTAATTTGTATGACTAACTTTCGTAATTCAATGTAAATAAATAAAATAAAACATTTTCTGTCTACTGGGTTACTTTTCATGGACTTTTAATGTACGTCAATTAATACTATACACATATTTACAATGAATAACAGTTAAAACCTAAATGTATCAATCTGAACTTGTGTGGGGCCTAACGCATGTACAATTAATAAGCATTTTTTGTAGCAAACCTGATGAAATTGTCACATGCGTTACGTTGATTGGCCCATATACTTAAATATATACAGGGTTACTTTTTCACCAGTACAATAAACCAACATAAGTAAAATACTAATAGTAGTCCAAAATATCGAAATACCCCTTTGGAACAAAAAAAAAACTAAAATACTAATGTTCGAACTTATCCGCAAATTTAACAAGAAATGTGGACGTATTATAAAATAGTCCATCATTATTTGTATCTGTTTGACTCAATGGTTAACTGGTAGATGCTATGTAGCATTAAGTCCCCCATTTGTACATTTTCCTGACCACAGATAGGCCTCTCTTCGAGTATCCAATATTTTTGTAATAAATGAACAAAGAAATGCGGTTACTATTGACTGAAATACAGTCCGTCAAAATATGAAACTACATATTAAGTAGTTCGTGAGTCGTGACAGTTTGCCTTCAAATAGATGTTGAATACCAAAATATTATTTACAGAACCTAGTGCAGAAAATTCCTAGCTAGAATGAAATTCCTAGTCCGAGTTATTTTCTTATGATTTGCTTTAATAAAGTAGAGATGGTCTGAGAACCGTCGGGATCGCAATCTTCATTTGATTACACTACGTGACGAATCGATACCACACAGAGACGAGCCGGTAATATAGACTGTACGAAAGTATGTTACCACGACATATATTATACACACACCGGCAATGAAAACGGATCAGGTGTTTTTTTTCATACAAAATAATGTAAACAGATTTTAAATATTTTTTAAAAATATTTATAGTGGAGGTAAAATCTATTTTTAAATCAGGTTGTATTGGAATTCCCCTAAATTTTTAAATCAACCGAAAAAAAATTCAAAATTGTGGTTAGGTAGGTTTGTATAGACAAAAATGTAGACCGTTTAAGAAAACCACCTAAAATGTATGGTAGATCGAGTTTTTTAATCACGAGTTGCTATTTTTATATCTACGGATTCATCTGACGATAAAACTTCAGGGAAATTCCAATACAATCTGATGTTAAAAACGGTTCCACTTGTATTATAAATATTTATTTTAAATATTTGTAATCAGCATGTTTCCAGTATTTTCTATGAAAAAATCCACCTGACCCGTATTCATTGACCGCGAGTGTACTTTCTGCCTGTTACTAACTATGCATATAAATTAAAGAGTGACGTATAGTTCTAGGATAGTCAAGTCAAATCAAGTCAAACTTCTTTATTCGAGTAAGCCTATTAATAAGCATTTTCTAATCGTCTGACACAATAACAAGAAGCAAAAGAAAAACTACAACCGGTTCTAACCCTACACCACTGTCCTGAGAAGAATCAGTAAGAAACTCATAGATAGATATGATTACGGATTAGGTTAGTGGTGCGACATTCTATCATGAGGAGACTCTAAAGCGATTTATTTTTTATATCCATGTCATGCGAGTGGCGTGGGATTGTGAGTTACCAGTTGTACGAAATCTCCGCTTTAGAGTAATTTAATTTCTGCTATTTCTCAATTTGTGCAAATTTACCATAGTCATGACAGTATCAGTCACTGTTTCGTAACTCTACAGAGAAGGCACTTGACTATACGATTCGTATATGACACAACACGACTACATGAATTTGTATTACTACAATCCACAAGCAATGCGTATAATATTAGTATGAAATTAAAATGGAAATTAGAATGGCTGTAAAGTTTAGACATGCAAGATAAACATTCCATAGGTTTTTTTTATTTAACTCGATAATGGCAAACAAGCACACGCGTGAAAATAAGAAGGATACCGACTTCTATCTACTCTTCTGTAGGCCACCAAACTCCGACATTCGTAGACTATATTATGTCGTTTTGTTTTAATAATAACGCTGCTAGTGTGATGGGTACCTTCGCTCCAGGTACAACTCGTGGCGGACTTTTCGAAAAATTTAAGTTAGATAGTTTTATTCACTATATTTAATTAGTTTTATATTATCCTTATATTTCATAGATTTAAGTGTTTTATTTTTATAAATGCGTCAGATTTTGTATTATTTAGGTATTTTTTAATTAATTTAATGGTTTTTTGCGTAATTTATTATCCAATAAAGTTTTGTATTTGCATAATAAGAAAAAAGAATATTTATTTCTGAAATACAGCGTAGAGATATACCAGTGGTCTCCGCATTACGCTACGCTTGTGTAGTGGGATTTTGGTCTAAAAACTTTCTCGTCTAACATTTTCTATTATTCACTTGTCTCTCATTCATAGAGTCAAAAATCTGCGACTTCAAATATTCGCTACGTGTTCTTTTCTAGTGAATTACTCTTGCTCGACTTGGGGCTAATATTGCAAGTAAAATAGCTTTAAATTCAAGGAGGGATTGATTCGAGTTACGTGCCCAGACTCCCGATTTTCAGTCTGACAATGATATATTTGTGTTGATTTCCTTCGATGCCCGTAGACTAACAGAGTACCTAATTTGTATGGAATGGGGTATGCATATTTGGAGCGTTTAGCATAATAGACGTTCTAAATAATTTAGCCGCGAAGCCAGATGGTAGTAGACAGCTTTGTACGCCCTGTAGTTCATGTGGAGCAATTGTTAAGCTCTCCTTGATGAGTTAGGCAAATTCAATTTGGTTTGTCTTTGAGATGTCTATACTTTGAGACTTATTGGTATAAGAGACATATTATCATCATTATTTCAGCCATAAGACTTCCGCTGCTGAACATACGCCCCCCCCCCCTTTCTGAAACGGTTGTCGCTTGGTATCAACCTCTCAAGCCTTAATTGAGCTTACCGTAGTACTAAGTCGATTTGTGTAAGATGTCCCAAGATATTTATTTATTTTTTTATAGTGCATAGGTACCATTGTGCCAATCGTTTGGCAGGAAACTGCAGTTTTGTGCAGTGCAGAAAAAAAAGTATAGGTTTCCTATAAATTATAAATATTAGATGTCATATACCAAAGAAAAACGACCAAGATCACCTAACGTCCGAGGTGGGGATCGAACCCACGTACTCAGCTTTCGCGGCTGATGCCTGTACCCCTCAGCCACTCGGTCTTAGCAACCACCGGTCAAATTTCTCGGGTATATCCAATCCCTTACAAGAATAGGCGCCTATAAAAAAGTCATCATCATCATCATCAAAATTTAAGAGCTTTGCTCTTGTCGGTGGAGTAACCGCCATTCCTCTCTCTCCATTGCCAGTTTCTTGAGGTCCCTATACGACTCGACTGCGACTTTCTCCTTCACTTGGTTTAAGTAAGTTAGTCTAGGTCTTCCTCTTCCTCTCTTGCCCTCAATTTTTCCCTCTAGGATGTTTATGAAGAATCTGTCGTGTCGTAACAGGTGGCCCATCATCATGCCTCTTCTATTCGCTATTGTCTTTAGCAAACACCTTTTCTCTCCTACCATGCTCAAAATCTCTTCGTTCGTCTTTCTTTGCATCCAGCTGATCCTTTCCATTCTACGCCAACACCACATTTCGAAGGCTTCCAGCCTTTCTCTGTCTCTTTGTGTCAGCGTCCACGTCTCACTCCCATATAACGCAATGCTCCAGATGTAGATCTTAATTAGGCGTTTTTTTGCAGTCCTTGATATGCGTGCTTTAAGAAGGTGTTTTTTGTTATTGAACGCTTTTTTGGCTATAGCAATTCTCTGTATGATGTCAGCAGTGCATCTGAAGTCATTGGTAATGATGCTTCCTAAATATTTAAATTTCTTTACTTGTTCTATTGTCATATTTCGAATTGTGATTGGGTTATTATTTACGGTTCTGCGTTTAGCGATAGTGATGGTTTTAGTTTTACTGCAGTTTATCTTAAGTCCGATCGAATTGAAAACTTCATCCATTTTTATTACTAATTGCTGTAACTGGTTACTATCTTCGGCGAATGCTGTGATGTCGTCTGCAAATCGAATGAATTGAATGTAAAAAAAAAAGTACAAATCAAAAATATTTAGTTCATAAATAATATGATATGTATTTTCGCAATATGTTCTATAGGTATCCTATTATTTTTTTATTTTATTTTATTTATTAAGGTCTACCAACAGCTATTACATCATTTGCGTGTATAATTAATTACATACTAACAAAACATTTAGTGATGCATAACTAATAATAGGTAAACACGGCATTCAAAAGAAGACACTGCAACAATAGTAGGTAAATATGGTTAGAATAACTAAAAACTAAGAAACTAAGACGCTCATTAATGACTTACGGAACCTGGGCAATGGGTCAAAATTAATATCACAGCAGTGGCTGTGCTTATTTAAAAGTCTACACATGCGTGGTATGGGTGAATTAGCGCCTAAAACGGTTTTCCTAAAAATCGGGGAAAGTGGATCTATGATGTTTCTGGGGTATTTATAGGGAACTCGGAATCGAATTTTTTGTAATATTTGAGGGGAATCTATGTAATTATTTAGGAGTTTGTACAAAAATAGGAGATCTAGCAAGTCTCTACGCTTCTCGAGAGTGGTCATTTGGAAGTACTGTAGTCTTTCTGAATAAGCAGTGTATTTTCCCGCGAGGTTTGTATGACTAGATAAATGCCAAAGAAATCTCTTCTGTACTCTCTCTATTCTAAGACAATGCGTTGAATAACTAACGTTATCAATAAAGAATTGAATTGAATTGAATTGAATTGAATAGTGTGGCCGCCAGACCGTACTACAGTATTCTAAAATATTACGAACAAAACAGTTGTAAAGAAGGATTTTAGTACTCTTTTTTTTAAACTGTTTACCTGATCTTATTATGAATCCTAGCATTTTAGAAGCTCTTTTAATAGTTACATCTATGTGAGGCAAGAAGGTCATCTTTTTGTCGAAGATAATTCCCAGATCTTTGATTTGATCGACTTCACTGAGATATTCCCCGGCGACATGATAAGACGACTTTATGCAGTGCGAATTTCTGGTAAATTTTATGTGTGTGCATTTCTTGATGTTCAAATGCATTCCATTCTTAGCACACCACTGAGTTACTCTATTTAGGTCGTCCTGTAATAGTAGCACGTCACTATCATTAATAATTGGCCTAGCAAATTTTATCCTATTTAAAAAATCTGTAGCAAATAATGAATAACCGTAGAACAGAGTGCAATGGAGTGAAAACGCATTCTTTGAGAGGTGGCTTAGTGCAGTTCATTGCACACCAACCAGGTTCTTGTTTCGTATTTTAAATCGAGAAATAGGTACTTAATATAATATTTATTTAAATTCCATTATTCGCAGCTTTTGTACAATCTACTACTAACCAACGTAAACCATCATAATATAACTTAACCTAACTAAAGGGTTCAAAATAAAAAAAATACCAATAAAATAGTGTTAATTTGATTACTTAGATTTAATTTATGTGTATAAATTGTACAGTTTTGAAAATAAAAACCGTAAAAAAATATACATGTTTATTGCATAACCTTTTGCCATTGTTTCATTTACGGAGACGTACACATTCATCTCTCAGTCTCAATTTACTTTAGTGCGATGAATTGTACCTGAAAAACAAAGGGTAACTGGTTTTACTCGATACGTAATGCATTCTACCGCGCGCAATCTTATGGTACAGCTATTGGTACTGTTACAGTATCCTTTACCATGAGACTGTCTCCTGCACGTAATTTACTTTCTGACTGCGACCATAAATAACATGGACGTCTCACGCCAGCTCAAAAATGCCCCCAAACACAATTGTTCAATTGTGCCAAGATGGACAGGACATAGCGCTTTTCTTAATACCGCGCATATGTATGTCGACGCAACATCTTTGACAAATGCTTATAGAATATAGCCAATCAAAACTTTGATGGACCAATCACAACTATTTTTAAATGGCGGTTTAAGGTTTTATAGGTTGACATTGAAATTCATTACCGTGACGCATTGAAGAGGGGTGACACTTGGCAACTAAAATTCAGGACCGTTTTTGAAAGGCAATTTAATATGGCGTGCGGCTTCCATGCTTTATTTGTTCGTAGCTTTCTGACCTCACCGCGCTCATACTTGCATTGGAAAGAGCGACAGCGATAGAAAGTTCACCATCGTCATCATATCAGCCGAAAGACGTCCACTGCTGAACATAGGCCTCCCCCAAAGATTACCACAATGATCGGTCCTACGCCACCCGCATCCAGCGGACTCCTGCGACCTTCACCAGGTCATCAGTCCACCTTGTGGGGGGCCTACCCCCGCTACGCCTTCCGGTACGTGGTCGCCACTCAAGAACCTTCCCGCCCCAACGGCCATCGGTTCTCCGCGCAATGTGCCCCGCCCACTGCGACTTCAGATAGAAAGTTACGCAGTCGACACTGTAAAGGTGCATTCAGACCAAAAGAGCATTCACTGTGCTATCCCCCGCTTTACGAAATCAACCAATCACGTTTTGTGTAACGATCGAATTTCGTAGAGTGGGGGGTTAGAATAGCGAATGTTCGTTTGGTCTGAATGCATCTTTAAACTCACGCCAAATGCTCATGGTAAGCACACAGTTCAAAGTCCATTAGTGGGCAGACCTCTCGACGCCTGCAATTCGGCGCTTGCCGAGAGCCCTTCTACTGACCAGTATTTTACTGTGATTTCATTCATAAGTGGACGTCGAGTAGGTCAAAAGTATGGAAACAAACGTAGACATGTAAGCAAATCTAAAGGTGCATGCAGACCAAAAGAGCATTCGCTGTTCTATCCCCTGCTCTACGAAATCAACCAATCACGTTTCGTGTAAAGGTGCGTTCAAACCAAAAGAGCATTCGCTGTTTTATCCCCCGTTCTACGAAATCAACCAATCACGCTTTGTGTAACGATCGAATTTCGTAGAGTGGAGGGTTAGAATAGCGAATGCTCTTTTGGTTTGAACGCACCTTAACGATCGAATTTAGTTGAGTAGGGGGATAGAACAGCGAATGCTCTTTTGGTTTGCACGCACCTTAAAGTTTCTAAACATTCGGATAATCTCTAATTTAAATAATATTCTCAAATCATCAGAGATCGGACAAATGTGAGTAATTGTTCGCAATAATATGGACATGCCTCCAAAGTTGATTGAACAATTGATAATTTTCAAAAAAATACATATTTGACACCAGTAACTGCAGTGTGTGTCTATGATACTGGCTTTTATCGAAACCGAGGAATGCGATGCAGATTTCTAGCCAAACCGTGAACATATTTTTTTTTTTCTATGTTGGAACAACAAAGTGGCTCCACTCCACCTGATCGTAAGTGAAAAGTAGAATCCAAATCGCGGCGGCAACGAACAGGAGACAATCAGTAACCTGATTCGATTCAAAATGCTAATTTTAAAAGAAATTAACTTTCTAAGAAAAATTCATTGAGAAGCATGGTACTTAAAAATGAATCGTTAATTTGCACTTGGCAATGACAGATCGCAGCCACTCACAACGTTTGACAACTAAGCAGTACACGCGTTACATTGATCGTTCGGAGGAAATAAAATTAATTGTACGGTCAATTTAATTATTTTTCAAATGTTAATACTTGAAAACGATTGCTAGTAATGCGTATTATTACCCATTTTCGTAAAAGCCCGGGTCATGGAAACACACTGTATAAAAAAAATATCACCTTAAAGCTTCAAAAATTTCATGTTGGGTGGTTTTACGGAACTTTACTGGTCATTTATTTTCCGTGTAACCCTTGAAACCCTTCATTTGCATTCAATAAAATAAACGATGAAATCAAATTCCATCATCAAAGACACACCCGAATATGAAATCCATTAAAAATCCCTAACTTGTTAAATATTGTATGAGTCATGCAAATGGACATACAGTCGCAGAGGGCGTCACACTTCAAAAGAGGGGGCGTTATGGGAGCGTCCCTGTGTCATAAATATCTGCGCGAAGGGCATCCAATTATGGCTAAATAAGAGCTGTATCATCAGTGGATAATGATTATTATTTATTAAAGAAAAATCACGTGACCATGATGTATGGAAGTTCATTTGAATGTATCACTTTTCGCTTATCGTATACGATTGCAGAATGGATAGGCTAGATTGCTGTCATCGTATGTGTCACAGTCATACATTTAAATATTTACAGATGTATGGCATAACTTTGTGCCATCGTTTTTTCACAGAAATTTACGAATTTATCTGTCTCACATCAGTTTAGTGCGATGAATACTGAAGGTATCGCTTTGATAGCCAAACGATTTTGGACATTTCCGCGAAAATATAATGGTATTTTTTGTTTATTTGTATGTTTTTTTATTCATTGCGTTGTTTTTTTCGGTGGTGAAATATTTTAATCTTTAATTTAATTACTCAGAAGTGTGAGGTTAGGTATATGAATTAAAATATTATTATTAAAGTACATTTTTATTGCAACTGACTCATAAATTCTTCCATTTGTCACTTTGTTTCGTCATAAATTCGTCATTAAATGAAACTGACGTGCCTTGAAACAGTATCTCTAGCTGTCAGAAAAACACGACCGAGAAAATAAATTATGTTTCACTCACATTTTCCTCTTTTCCGAGTCGTCTCATTAAGCTTACCTGAAAACAAAAAGAAATTAATGTTTAAAAGGTACATAAATTCAAAAGGTCGGCTAGTAAGTTATCTTTAATTGAAAATATTAAAATATCGCTATGGAGGGATCATTGGAGGCGCCGAAAATGAGATAAGGTGACGCCTTAAGAGCGAACCGGAGCGGCAGTTTTCCCATGTAACTGTTGATCTGTCTGTGGTTTTGAACTCTAGAACATTGATACATCATCATCACTGATTCGATACATCCTCTGATGGACCTAGGTCTCTGCTGGGTAAATTATTTTCGTTGTATTATTTTGTGTCCCTAAAAAACGTGACGCAGTGGTGATTTTTGTATGAGATGATGTTTTGTTTTCAATTTCTGATGTATGCATTAAAACCTAGCGTGAAAAAGAAATACAAGTGCAACGGATTTTTCATACACTGATTCGAAACAGCAACAAAAGCCAGACAGAGTGGTGTGAAACAAACAACGAAAAAAATTTTGACCCTCCTATTAACTACGCGTATAGATGAAATTAGGAGGTAAATGCCCATAATCGCAGTCAAATCGCATGAAATTGTATTAATGTTTTCAAGGCTCAATGATTATTTTTAACACACACCACAACTCTCTTAGACTTATACTTTCAGAAATAATCAAGTATATTATTTTTTTACATATTCAGAGCGGACATACTGACAGTTGGTGGCTGCATCTGAACTTGACTTCATAACGTCAGTAACTGTCAATCGGTATCATTTGGATATACAGATTAAAAAAAAAACACGCCTGTCGCATAAATAGAAAAATATATCCTTGATTATGCCAGAAAGAGTAAGTCTAAGAGCGTTGGGGGGGGTTTTAGGGGCACTTAAAAGAATCAGGAGACTTGAATGTACATCATACAAAATTTTCATGTGATTTGACTGAAATCACTTTTTTGCTATGTTTGCTTTGCTGCGGGGTCCTTTTCGTGATGATTGTTTTTCATAGACGAGGTAACAGTCAAAAACAAGATCTCGATTTTTGGGCATCTTCATTATACATATAGGTCAAGTCCGATCGTCGCTCTGTCCAATATATCCTAAGATTTGAAAATAGGAATAATGGCTAAGCTCTGGTATGCTCTTAAGAAGAGCGGAGCGTTATCGCAGAATCGTCTTAAATTGAAAATCACACCGAAAAGGCTTTTCGGATTTTCGTGACGGCTTAAGATAATTATCGGTGAAAAACATCGGATATAAAGATGGTGGTAAAGCCAAGCCGACAGCCAATATAATAGGCAGCTTTATAATAATATTGAATTTCGTCATCCCTTATGCTAAGGTTTTATAATCCGTGCGCTAGTAACAAAAGTAAAAATAACCTTATAACTTATCATCATCACCATCAGCCAATTGACGTCCACTGCTGGACATAGGCCTCCCCCAGAGAGACAGAGATCGGTCGTGAGCTGTCCGCATCCATTGGACACCCGCAACCTTTACCAGGTCGTCGCTCCATCTTGTGGGGGGCCTTAGATTCAGATTCAGATTCAGATTAATTTATTTCTCAATCGTAATTACATAGTTTCATTACAAAAGAATAACAAAAATATTACTATACATTGAGATCGTCAGAACACAAACAGGTATTTTTACAGCAGAATTATTTTTTATCAGTCTATATTCAGTTTACATTAATAAAATACAATTTAATTTATTAGTAACTCTATAGATGTCACAATAATATATATATCATTCATAATAAGAATTTTGGAAATTAATGATTATTAATTGATTGAATTATTTAATGTAATTAAATCAATATTTTGATAATAGGCGGATAATATAGTTACGTACACTGAATACAACCCTAGTATTTTTTCATTAAGTATTCCTTAATAGGTACTATATAACAAGACAAGACAATAGTACGTAAAAATAAATCTACCAAGTGACGTTTTGCCGTGTGGTGACGGCAGTAAGAATACATTTGTCACCACCCCAACTCCTCCTGCGGGTGTCGTAAGAGTCGACTAAGGGATTGAAGTGTCACTGACCATTATTTGATAAAAGATTGATGATGGGCAATTGGGCAGCAGCGTCATCATAGTGGACACATTACTGCGATCGCCAATCCGCTTGCCCAGAATGCCCAGCGTGGCGATTATGGGCATTTACCTCCTAATGCGTCTATACGCATAGTTAATAGGAGAGGCCTACGTCCAGCAGTGGACTATCATAGGCTGATGATGTGGCCAGTGACACTTCAATCCTTTAGACGACTCTTACGAGGAGGAGGGTTACTTATTAGATGCCTACCAAACAATTTTCTACTTTGACATCTTTAACAACCTGTAAGTATCCGATAGAGCGAAAGTTATTTTACCCGTACCATTCCATACTCTATTATTCCCTAGTCACAAACTAAAAACTTTAACGCCACCTGTGAAATTAAATTGAAATCGACACTTGACCCCATCTCACTCGCACCCACTCACGTCTATATCTGCATCTCAGGTCCACAGGTGCGTCAACTGAAACCCATAAATTGTAAACCTCATAATACTCCCCTCGTTTTCCAATTTCAAATATCGAATACAACTTTAGCATTCTCGTACGACGCAAGATTTTTGGTCAAAATTGAACCTTATCGAGTAGAGCTTAGAGGTGACAAAGTTTTTTGAGTATGAGGTTCTGAAAGTTGCCAGTTTTTTTTCTTTTTTCCCCTAACAGAATGGTTACCTTGTTATATATTTTGCTCCAGGTAATTTCGCGTCTCATGATCAAATTTGCGTACGGTAAGAGTTTCTAAGAATGTGGAGTAATTGATAAATTTTGAGGGGCGTAGGCGTAAGGTATTTTAATAAGCAAGGACAGACATTGTAAGGAAAATGTATCGGTAGTTAAGTAAGCGTGGATCATTTATTGCTGGGGACGTAAATCGATATCGTCTGCTACATAATTACACAATAATGTAACTTGAAGCCAATAATGAAATGGGTAATGATCGTATGAGCTACATATTTGATGGTATAGTTAAAATACTTTTACACTAGTTTTGATTGTTTTAGTTTCGGTTTCTAGAGAGAATAGAAATGACGTGTCGTTTTTAAATTCATTATAACCATGAAATAAAACTATGAAAACGAATAAACTCGCGTATATTAACTAATTTTAACTTCATTCCGACGTTTCGAACACTTTACAGGGTTCGTGGTCTGCGGATGACTGACAATGGAGGAAATTTGATAGATCTACCTCCATCAAAATAAGAAAGATAAGTACAAAACTACCCACCAAAGAAAAAAATACTAAACCACAGACAATAAATTTTAAGGGTGGATGTACATACAAAATTAAAATGAAGTTAAAATTAGTTAATATACGCGAGTTTATCCGTTTTCATAGTTTTATTTCATGAGTAATCCTCGCGGTAACCGAAGAAAATATCATTATAACCATACAATCCAGTATTATTTTATCATCATTTCAGCCATACGACGTCCACTGCTGAACATAGACTCCCCTCTGGACCTCCACAAACATAGGTTGGAAGCAACCTGCATCCAGCGTCTCCCGGTGATCTTCATAGGGTCACCTATCCATCTTGTGTGTTGCCGTCCTGAACTGCGCTCACACAAGATGGACAGACGTTACATTACTCAGTATTATTTATTGCACACCAAAAAATTATAGGAACACACAAAACTTGTTTGATAAATTCAAATACAGTTATACAGTATTTTACACTTTTATTTAATATCCTTGTTAAATTAGTACAGATGTAATCTTCAGCGATCCGTCTTCCTTTTTGAACTCTTCATCTGCCATTCTTCTTTTTTTTGTTATATTCCTATTTTTTTTATTATAAAAACACGACACACGATGGTAAATTAATATTCATAGACAGCAAGTATATTAAGACTCGTCTACACAATGTTTTCCTACATTAGAACTGAAGTTTGTTATTTTTATATTACGAAATCATCCTTGTATACTTATCGCTAAAGAGTCTTTGGGTGGCGGTAATAACACAAAAAGAAACATAGATGTATGTAAGCAGGTCTTGCAGAACATAAGGAAAGAAAAACTTATTTGATAAATAAAATACACAATAGATTCTTTAAAAGCGACAAAAATATACAAATTTAAAACTATAATATTATCAAACTACACTATAAATAAATATATAATTTAATATATTTAATAGATTCTTTTAAGTATAAAGGCAAGGCTGATCAACTGTTCAAAGAGTTTAACTGAACGTAGTTAAATAAACAACTTTACCAAAACGAGATTTAAAAAACCATCACGCAGTGCAATCCATTACGAAAAGCATTGATAAAAGGAAAATTAATATAAGCACAACTAAACAAAACGTCCACAATTTAAAAGAAAAACGGAGATTCTCAAAGTTTACATAAAAGGGTTCCGTTTCAATATTTATGAAGCTGCCGGAGTGTGAACGTCAAGTGCGGGAGGGCGATAAGCGAAAGGGTTCTGTACCCTTACCAAGTTACCCTTATTTATTTTTAGTATATTACTGCAGATGCTGGGAAACCAAACTTGCTACGTTCGGCCGATTATACCTAGGCAGACTGGCTGGATTATACTAGGATGGCTGTGTGGTGACGGCAGTAAGAATACATTTGTCACCACCCCAACTCCTCCTGCGGGAGTCGTAAGAGTCGACTAAGGGATTGAAGTGTCATTGATCATTATTTAATAAAAATTGATGATGGGCAGCAGCGTCTTCATAGTGGACACATTACTGCGATAGCCAACCCGCTTGCCCAGCGTGGCGATTATGGGTACGGTAGGGTAGGAGGTAAATACCTCCTAATGCGTCTATACGCATAGTTAATAGGAGAGGCCTCCGTCCAGCAGTGGACTATTATAGGCTGATGATGATGATGATGACTGCTAAGTTTGGTTTCTAGGTGACGCAAATACAGTGTGTGGCCTACAACAGGGGTGAAATTTTAAACGGTCCATTATTAAGCTAATCAACAATCATTTGCAAAAACAAAAAATGTTGTATTTTTTTTCCTGGAATTTTCGTTATTATGAGTTCTTTCACTTAATTTGAAAGATCAGTAACTTATTATTTTTGAAATATTGAAAAATATACAAAAAGGTTAAAAAAACGTAACAAAAAATAAAAACAAAATAACTATTATGACGATATGCTGATTTTGCCCGATGAGTGGGAATAGCATGTAAAGAATGCTCCCGAATTATGTATATTTATTGCGAGAGGAACGGAGAATGAGTTTCGACAGCGAACAGGGAACTTTCTGAAAACTAGTGGTAAGGACATTAAGGGTTCGATGCGTCAAATTAAATTGGTTGGTATGTTTCGGCGGCTTTCTGACAAATGTGGCAGTTTTAGTGAAAAATCGTAAGGTTTTCGATCCATTAGCTTTTTGCCAGAAGGTCTCGATGCAAGTAACGGGAAAAAATGCTGAAAATCGTGTTCTCTAAGAACTTAAAAAAGTTTATTGACAATGATGGCAATGAAGGTTTGAAACATATTAATTTAAAACAAGTCTTTGGAAAGGTTTTGATGAAATGTTTTGTCGTGCGTTTATTTTCGTTTATCTTAGAATATATTATGACTATAGTACAATAAAATACGTTTGTACAAATTATGCACCAAACATCTAAACGCTTCAAGGCAAAATGCGATGACCTGAAACCAGATTTCACTAACTTTTAAGTCTAATAACAAACCATAAAGGATTATTTTAAAGTGTTCTTATAATTTATTAAAAATATATATCTATCTACCTATTCTACCTACTTATTACTTAGAAAAAATTAGTTTTAACCAGAAAGTTCTAGTCCCTATATTTGTCCAGAAGTATTTTCCTTTCCTCTACTACAATAAAGTGGTTTACTACTACTACGAGCAATAAAACTTGTTACGCAAGCCCGTAAACCGCACGCAACCAGACAAAAATTCCGTCTCATAAAAGGTTGAGTAATTTAGTTTTTACCCTTGAAAGAGCCATGCCATTCATTCACGGTCAACAAAACATTCATTAATTGTATGTATTTTTTTGGAATTAGAGGAAGACCGTAGAAAACAGACTTACGTTATCTAACTGTCTTAGTCCACTGCTGGACGTAGGCCTCTTCTATTAACTATGCGTATAGACGCATTAGGAAGTAAATGCCCATAATCTCCACGCTGTGCAAGCGGATTGGCGATTGCAGTAATACGTCTATCCTGGGTCACGGGTCACGGGCGTCAGTTTTCCACGTATAGCGTAAAAGTTTTGCTGTAAAAACAATATCAACGAAAACAACTGGCAACTTGGCTATAATTCATTACAAAAGTTAGGCCGAGTCAAGAATTCGCAAAAGAAGCCATTTTCAATCACTTAAAAAGTACTCACACGCGAGATAACTTCTACCCCCAATTCCCAATACAGGGAAAATTACACCAAATCCCAGAGCACAAACTGAAAGAAACCACGCAGAAATAAATTATTAAATTTTCATTATCAAAGGATCCCTAGCAACAATACGCTTGCAAACCGAATTAATAATGAGCCTTCGCTATATTTTTATTTCCTCATCGCCAGTGTAATAAGACCCTTTTCCTTCTTCAAAGTCTTCCAAACACGAAAGGATTTAAAAGCCTTTCATTTCTTTCAGAACTTGTTCGGTGCAAAACTGAGAATGGTAGTGATAAAAACTTATTTCATTGTTTGGCTGAATTAAGAATAAGATTCGTTTGTTTTCGGATTGTGAATGCAGATAGAGGTTTTAGAAGGGTTTATTTAACTGTTGGTTGTTGGGAAAAATTGGAAAGAAAACTTAAACAGTTCTTACAGTTTTGATATTTACCTATCGATTCAGATAAGCAGGTAACAATAATGAAGGAACGTTTAGGGGAAAATATTTATGAATGTTAAAAAGTTTAATTTGAAAAGGATCCTCAAGAAAAGGACTAAGGAGGTATAATTGTAAAAAGCGACTTACAGCCAAAGTGACGTTATTATAGCCCTATTCGTAATTGAATCAAATAGCAAAAATTTCTTCTTTGCTGACTTACCTATGGGCTAAGCTGACGAAATTTTTTTGCTAATTTTCGTTAGGTACTAAATCTAGGCTACATTTCAACAGAATAACTCACTAAAGCCCTATTCGTTATTGAATCAAATAGCAAAAAAATCTTCTTTGCTGACTTATCTATGGGCTAAGCTGACGACATTTTTTTGCTAATTTTCGTTAGGTACTAAATCTAGGCTACATTTCAACAGCATAACTCACTCACTATAGCCCTATTCGTAATTGAATCAAATAGCAAAATTTTCTTCTTTGCTCACTTACCTATGGGCTAAGCTGACGAAAAATGTTTGTCAATTTTCGTTAGGTACTAAATCTAGGCTACATTTCAACAGAATAACTCACTTATTGTACGAGTATGAGCCATATCCTTTTTATGAAAATGATTTAATGAGTCGGAGTACTACAAACATTTTATCTACTTTTTGTGTTTTAGGTCTTGTTGTGTCTAGACAGACTGATTCTCTTTTTTTCACTGCGTCTGCGTGGGGCGTATGAAAATTAATTTGCTTTTACGTTATCTACTATAAGAAAGAAAATATTAACCGAGAACTAATTAACACGTTTCATAGTGTTTATAAATTCAAAGAGAACTATAACAAGTAATGAATCTTTTTAAATCTAGTATCTAATACAAATCTTCTTGACCTAAAATAATTGTAGTTAAAAGCAAACAGTTAGGATAGGTTCTAACTGTTTGCTTTTAACTACAATTATTTTGTTATTGTTTATTGTATGACATAAAATAATTTAGTATAGGCAATAATTGTACTACTACATTATCACTTTAGTATTCTTTGTTTGTAAGTACATTCTTAATTTTGTTGTCAACAATCTCCTATTACTTATTTTCTAGACGGCTTACTCATTCTGTGTATTTTCACAACATTATTACAGTTTTGTCAATCTGTTCATAGTAAAAAAAAATTAAACACCCATTTTTAAAGCCAAAAGCCAACACAAACCATTTTCATTAAAAAAACTTCCACAATAGGAAACCTGCAGAAACTCCAAATTAAACCACAGAGAAAAATCTAACACAAAAGACCAAATCCCCAGTAATAGGATCGAGCTTCAAAAGCATTGGCAATCCTATTAAACCATGATCGTATTCAAACTGCAAAATATTAATTTTATTTGTTATCGATTTGATGAGACCTTGATGTCTTTTGACCGTGTGGTGACGGCAGTTAGAATACATTTGTCACCACCCAACTCCTCCTGCGGGTGTCGTAAGAGTCGACTAAGGGATTGAAGTGTCACTGACCATTATTTAATAAAAGATTGATGATGGGCAGCCGCGTCTTCATAGTGGACACATTACTGCGATCGCCAACCCGCTTGCCCAGCGTGGCGATTATGGGCATTTACCTCCTAATGTGCCTATACGCATAGTCAATAGGAGAGGCCTATGTCCAGCCGTGGACTATCATATGCTGATGGTGATGTCTTTTGATGTGACTACTTCTGGAGTGGAGATAATTTAGGATTTACATCACAGTATCATTTTTTATGCTTTAGGTGGCAAAGGAACAGACGAATCGCCTGATGGAAAGCAATTAACGTCGCCCATGGACACCCGCAACACCAGAGGCGTCGCAAATTCGTTGCCGGCTTTTGAGGTGGGAGTACGCTCTTTTCTTGAAGGTTTGAAGGTCGTATCGAAAACACCGCTTGCAACAGTTTTTCCAAAGTTTAGCTGTGCGAGGCAGGAAGTTACGGGAGAAGCGCACAGTTGAGGACTGCCAACCATCTAAATGGTGAGAAAGGAAATATTGTCGCGTAGGGCGGAGGCGGAAATAAGCGCTAGGTATTAATCTGTTTTTACTGCTTCCATTTTGTTATTTAATGCTTTACTACATTTCTTCTATTCTGTATTGTTGTAATATAACAATGATTGTATTTTATTGAGTTCAACACAGTATTTTTTTATATCGGGAAGTGTAATTTCAAAGAAATTGATTGAAGCAACTACTGATCAAGATCACACTAAATTAAGTTCAAACATTGTTCATTGGTTTAAAATGTCTATGTCAAGTACCTTATTCCTACAAGATGTTTGGTTCGTCTGTCTATAAAAGCAAAAGTCGAAATGATGATCAATGCGGGTAAGACCGTCTATCAGGAAAGTCCGTCTACCAACAGATTTCCGACCCTAATTGAGCATAATAAGACGCATATGACGGACTTTTCTTCAAAATAGAATATCCCGGACTTAGCCGCACTGACCTCATATCCAATCAAAACAAGATAAAATGATTTTGTGACGTTTTAATGGGCCTTTAGATTTCAGTAACAAAGCATTTTAATTTCAGTGGAATCGGGAGTTGCAGGTTCCAAATCGATCACTAATTCCAACTAATGAATATTTCAGTTATAGGGTGGGCACCGCTAAATGGTTCGCTAAACGTCATAAAGTCCATTTCAAATACGATGGCCCGATTCCACTTGACAAAGTTATTAGGCGTCAATAGGATCAGTGATAACAGATACCTGCCCAGACCCTTTTGTGACGTGATATTTGCATACATCGGTACACAACACGTGCCAATTTGTATTGGACCAATTAAATGACAAAAGTTTCGAGTGAAATCAGGCCTTCGTATTTGAAATGGACTATACTTGCGTGGAGTGCCCGCGGACGTGACTTTTAAGCGGTGTGCCACCTACTATTACATTTCCTACGCTACAACCCGCACGCCACAAAACGCGCACGGGCACGTGCACGTGCCGAACTAGCATCCAGTATGACTCGGCTTTTAATGAAACTCTTCATGCAGAAGGCGTAAAACTTTAAGCTGAGAAAATAAAAACATGTTTCACTTACCGAATCCGACTTAATCATATATTATAAAATATCAGATGTCATATTCCATAAAAAACGACCAAGTTCACGCCCTCAGCAAAAAATATTTCCGAAACTAAAATAATTTGTGTTAGTTTTTAGTAAAACGTCCCACTTTGTCGCTTACCATAAAGACGAGATTTCCTTGTATCTTCATAGGAATAAACTTACAAAGCGGCTTTATGGCAAACGACAAAGTGGGACGTTTCACTAACCTCACTCACATTTTACGAATATTTTCAATTTTCTCGACTAGACTTAGGTTTCAAATTCAAACACTACCGTTAGGGTAATGGCGTCAAATGTAACAGTCAAAGACGCAGAGCATTTTCCACGTTCCTCCTCGAATTGCATTACATTATTTGCCGCCCTAGTGGATATAATGTAGTATTTCACAGACGTTTCGAGATCACAAATCTTTTCCGTGATTATGTTTTTTTCACAATTGCACATTAGTGTCAATGCACACAGATAGGTCCCATTTGTGTCAGTGCATCGGTAACTTATTATATTAACGTGTCATAAATGTTTTTAACGAATGGCGTATGACACGATAGGCGTGTCATCATATTCTATGGCGTAAGGCACGCTTGGCGGATCATGAAAAAATTGTTCGCTGCCATAGATAAAAGTTTTTGAAAATGGAACACGCAACGAATCGGTTAATAATGTTACGCCGGTGGCATGATAAAAACTACAAATATGATTTTAGACACGTTAGAAGCGTTTTCAGCAGGCTGAAATGCGTTTTCAGGCCGTTTCAGAAGGTCCTCTTTCACATACTACAAAATCAAAAATTCACCCCAGACACCGTCGTTTTCAGGCGCCTGAAACATGTTTTCAGGCCGTTTCAGGATACCCTCTATCCGATGGCACAATAACCTGAAAACCCGTTTTCAGGCGTTTTCAGGACCCCTTTCGGGCCTCTCAAGTACAAATCGGTATATAGCTAAATTTCCCATAGGAGTGAAAAAGAAAGCACTATTAGATAGAGACAGCACGAGAGAATGTTCTGGAAGGATGTGAACGAGACAGCTATAGAGAGAACATTCTCGACGGGTGTGAAAGAGAAACCTGTAGAAAGAGACAGCGATACCCTAGAATGTTCGCGCATTGGCCCTACCGACCGACCTGACTCGGGAACTTTCTAGAATCGAATTATCTCGTACTTTGTAGATTTGAGTGGCTTGTATAAAAGCCCAGTATGACCCGGCCGAAGGGTAGTTTCAATTGAGACAGCGAAGAGATAACATCAAGAGCGAAAACTGCGAATCGACTGCGAGTTTGAGAGTGAATCAGTGTGACGTGTTAAGTGTGTGATTACTGTTTTAGTTTGGTGTTTGTTCCTTTAATTAGTAATTAAAGTGTCAGTTTTAATTAGTGGCTTGTTTATACATTTTCTATAGAAAACCCACCCCACGAACGTAACATTTGGTGTCAGAAGTGGGATAGAAAATGGGTATAACGCCACGTGACAACGAGACCGAGCCAAAAGGAGTTGTGACCCGGAGCCAAACTGCACGTGAGGAACCTGCAGCGCAGGAGGATATTGCAGTACGTGAAGAGCCTCCAGCATGTGAGGATACTGCATCCAAGCCCGGTCCGTCTGGTTTGCAGGCTAAGAATACTCAAGACGTAGACCTCAGAACTATTCTGATTCTCCTGAAGGAGCAGTCGCGCAAACAAGATGAACAGTCGCGGAAACAAGAAGAACAGTCACGGAAACAAGAAGAACAGTCGCGGAAACAAGAAGAACAGTCGAAATTGATTCTTCAAGAGTTGCACAAGGCTGCTACTGAATGGAAGCAAGAAATGTACGAAGTCCAAGGGAAGCTCAGTGACATGGAGAACAAGATTCATGTTGTAGAGGAAGCGGTTGAGCGTCGCCTCCAGAAGCTTGAATTAAAAGTAGCTAGTGGCATCAGTCCCTGCACACCTGAGATATCTGTGCCGGGAGGTGGAAAATTTAAGGCACCTCCTTTTGATGGAACATCTTCGTGGGCGGCGTACAAGCTACAGTTCGAGTCCGTGTCCAAAGCAAATGGTTGGAATAAGGAGCAAGCGATGACGGCTCTGACGCTGGCACTTCGTGACGAGGCTCTTACAATTCTAGAAGCTCTTGGTAAAGAACAAACTTATGACCGGCTTCTGGAAGCATTAGAAGCCCGTTACGGAGACAGTCATCTAGAACATGTCTACCGAGCTCAGCTGAAAGACAGAACGCAGGGACGTAATGAGACATTGCAACAATGGGCCCTGGAAATTGAAAAGTTGGTCAGAAAGGCATACCAACGTTCAGCTGACTCTTTAATTAAAACCATGCTGGTGCAGGCATTTGTTGATGGGATCCGGGATTTGGAAGTAAGGGCGGCAGTACGACTAGGGCACCACGAAAGCCTTAAGGATGCCGTAGCTCATGCCCTAGAAGTTGAAGCTGTACGCCAAGATCCATCAAGATCGTATAAGCTACGTGAGGTATCTGCTAGGGAGCCGTTTGCACCTCGTCGGGAGTTTGGGCCACGATGTTACCATTGTGGAGAACGTGGCCATATACAAACTAGTTGCCCGAAAAGAAGGATTGCACCTCATCGGGAGTTTGGGCCACGATGTTACCATTGTGGAGAACGTGGCCATATACAATCTAGTTGCCCGAAAAGAAGTAGCAGGAGAGAACGAGATGAATCCCCCGTAACCAGGAATAAGGGCTCTGTACGACCAGAGCCGCAGCAGGGAAACGAGTAAGAGCCAGGACTAAGGGACGAGTGCTGGCTGATGGTCGAAATGTCCCAGTAGTGATCTCGCAAGTCAACGACGGGAATAGTCTGGTCGTCAAGGGAGAAATGGGTGGAATACCATGTAACCTTACTATCGACACCGGAGCTTCTCGGAAGCCTTGCCCTGATGACTGCAAGCATTGTCTTAGACAAGAGGGCAAGGAATGCTTGAGGAGGTTGCGAACAGAAACAGTTAGCGAGGAATGGAGCGATGAATCCATGCAACGTGCACAAAAAGAAGACCCCGACATAAAGCCCATTTTTGACTGGGTTAATGCAGGAGTACCTAAACCAAAATGGTGTGAAGTAGCTCCGATGAGGACAGTTACAAAAAGCTACTGGGCGCAATGGGATAGCTTGGTCATGCATAATGGCGTATTATGCAGGAAATGGGAGTCAGCGAATGGGAAAGATGTCCACCTACAAGTTGTTGTCCCAAGGAAAAGAGTGAAAGACGTTTTAGAAAGCTACCACAACGGTACTTCTGGTGGACACCTTGGAGTTAAAAGGACTTTAATGAAAATTCGACAACGATTTTATTGGATCCACTGCCGCGAGGATGTCGATGATTGGTGTAGAAAGTGTGTGAGCTGTGCATCAGTTAAAGGACCGCATACCCGAAGCAGAGGGGCACTCAAGATCTACAATGTTGGAGCACCTTGGGAAAGAATTGCGTTAGATGTCGCAGGCCCGTTCCCTACATCAGACTCTGGAAATAAGTACATTCTTGTTGTGATGGACTATTTCACCAAGTGGCCGGAAGTATTCGCTATTCCCAATCAGGAAGCAGTTACAATAGCGGAAAAGTTAGTCAATGAAGTAATTTGTCGTTTCGGAGTACCCCTGGAGATACACAGCGATCAAGGCAGGAACTTTGAATCTGCGGTATTCCAAGAGACCTGTCGAATCATGGGATTGCATAAGACAAGAACTACGTCATATCATCCTCAGTCCGATGGAATGGTTGAGAGATTCAATCAGACCCTGGAGAGACATCTTGCCAAGGTAGTCGAAAGTCACCAAAAAGATTGGGACCGGCATATCCCTCTCTTTTTGATGTCATACAGGTCCGCCACCCATGAAAGCACTGCAGTTACTCCCGCATATGCCAATTTCGGAAGAGAGCTTCGTTTACCTGCTGACCTCTTAACAGGACGACCACCAGATGCTCCGAGGTCTATAACAGAGTATGTGTGCGATCTAAGAGACCGGATGGATGACGTTTATAGTCTAGTTCGCGAGCACGGGCTTCAAGCTAGCACGAGGATGAAGACCAGGTATGACAGGAAGTCCAACCAAATTGGGTACGAGGAAGGCTCATTGGTGTGGCTACATAACCCTATGAGAAAGAAAGGAAAGTCTCCGAAACTGTCCCCGAATTGGGACGGGCCGTACAGAGTGGTTACGAAGATCAATGACGTTACGTATCGGATACGGAGGAATTTACGAAGCCCATGCAAGATAGTTCACGTTGACCGGCTCGCCAAATACCACGGAAATAATGATGCTCGGGACGAGCATGTCTTAGGAGGGGGTAGTGTTACGCCGGTGGCATGATAAAAACTACAAATATGATTTTAGACACGTTAGAAGCGTTTTCAGCAGGCTGAAATGCGTTTTCAGGCCGTTTCAGAAGGTCCTCTTTCACATACTACAAAATCAAAAATTCACCCCAGACACCGTCGTTTTCAGGCGCCTGAAACATGTTTTCAGGCCGTTTCAGGATACCCTCTATCCGATGGCACAATAACCTGAAAACCCGTTTTCAGGCGTTTTCAGGACCCCTTTCGGGCCTCTCAAGTACAAATCGGTATATAGCTAAATTTCCCATAGGAGTGAAAAAGAAAGCACTATTAGATAGAGACAGCACGAGAGAATGTTCTGGAAGGATGTGAACGAGACAGCTATAGAGAGAACATTCTCGACGGGTGTGAAAGAGAAACCTGTAGAAAGAGACAGCGATACCCTAGAATGTTCGCGCATTGGCCCTACCGACCGACCTGACTCGGGAACTTTCTAGAATCGAATTATCTCGTACTTTGTAGATTTGAGTGGCTTGTATAAAAGCCCAGTATGACCCGGCCGAAGGGTAGTTTCAATTGAGACAGCGAAGAGATAACATCAAGAGCGAAAACTGCGAATCGACTGCGAGTTTGAGAGTGAATCAGTGTGACGTGTTAAGTGTGTGATTACTGTTTTAGTTTGGTGTTTGTTCCTTTAATTAGTAATTAAAGTGTCAGTTTTAATTAGTGGCTTGTTTATACATTTTCTATAGAAAACCCACCCCACGAACGTAACAATAAGAATACTAATTTACACTAGCAACACTACTTCTAACACATTCCTTTACAAAGCGCCATCTATCCTCGTTTCTGCAATATATTATTATTAAAAGGGGAACCTTTCTGAGAAAACTCATTAACCACTTTGATACGCCCTTTTACCACGTGAATCGTATTATTACAAACTCGTGGTTTTGAGAGAAATTAACATAGATCTCCTCCCGTGGATTGTGCATACAATATGGACCTACTTGTACCTCGTCACGACTGCTATAGTTGCCGATTTCTAAAAAATAACTTTTAGTTAACTTTTGATAGATTAATCCTTACATCTCTTGTTATTATTATTATATTTCCATTTATTTAAAATCAATTTTACGTTTTTTTAATGCATGTTAGTTGTAAGATGTACCATGATTGTTTGAAAAAATAATTCCCGCCAAGTTTCTTACCTGTTCTTCTTGGGTCAGCGGTGTAGGGTTCGAACCGGAAGTAGTTTCAATACCTAGACGATTCAAAAGAGTTTGTTGCTATTCCAATTTGAATAAAGAATTATTTGACTTTGACTTGACCTTTACGATTAATATGACTCATATTTTTTTCCGGTAGTCTTAACGTCATATAATATAAGGCTCATTTCTAAACTGTCAAAATGTTCATTCATAGAAGTGGAATTATTTTGGGGCATCTGATGACAGTTATAATTTATATTATATTAAAACTGTAATTGAAGGAAAAGTGGAGTGGAAGAGAGGCCGAGGGAGACCAAGGCGAGCATTTTTGGACCAGGTAAAGTGTTGTAATGTGGTATTGTGGTGGGTGCGTATTTTTGAATTACTCCATTAACAAGGAATTTATAGACCAAAGAACGAAATTAGAACCGTTCTTTTATACTCGTAAAGAGTAAAAACCGGTATCTGATCCGACGAACTACTAATGTGTATCGTGATTCATTTTAAGCGCATATGCTCCATCTAACATTGAGTGATCTTTCATAGCGAATATAGCAAAGGGCGTTTATTGAAAATAAATGCCGTTTTCCTAAGAATATATTAATTTGGGGAGTTTCATTTATCCGTTTGTGGGATCGAAATCAAAGACTTCATGAATGCCGAGGGTCTTATGAATCATTAAAGATAAAATTAGCTCGCTGAGCTCTAGTAGAAACTTAACATATTTAATTAAAAGTGAATTTGAAATTTCATTGTGTTTTCATGTTATACTTACGTTACATTTAATGAACTCGCAAGCGCAACTAATCAAATTCACTTATTTGCAAAAGTCCTGTGGCCCTACCGCGAAAAACGAAATTCGTAAATTTCGAGCATTTGTCTCTCTCACTCTAATGACGCCTTCGTTGGAGTGACAGAGAAAAATCCTCGAAATTTACGAACTTCGATTTTCGCGGTAGTAGGCCTGCAGTTATGAAAGATTTTTCAACATGGTAATGTATATTAATTTAAACTTTTATGATTATCACTCATATTTTAATAAATACGCATATATTAATCACGTAAACTTACGCCTTGCTGCGACCACGGGTCGTGTAGAGTCATACCCGAAACGTTAGGCTAATATTAAGGTGCATTTAGACCAAACGAGAATTCGTTCGTTACACTAAACGTGATTCGTGGAAATTCGTTGATTTCATAAAGTGGGGGATAGAATAAGCGAATGCTCGTTTGGTCTAAAATGCGTTTATCGTCCAAATACGGTAATGTATTTTGTTCTGTTTGCAGATAAACGTGAAAGTATATTAAATTTATCTACTCTACTTATTTATTTACAATCTAATGTATAAAATCTAATGTCATACTAAAATACTGACACAAAAGTGTAGTCTTCAATTATTTGATATCACCTTCAGCTTCGTTACATGTGACGGAATTTCTTCTATTATATTGCGATGGAACTACGTCTCGCCGAGGTTTTTAGAAAAAGGCGTCTTACCATCAGTTTGCACGAACATGCCTAGCCAAGACGCGATTCTGCAATCGTATACGATCAGCGACAGCAGCCTTAGCTAGCACATCTTAGTTGTGGTAACCAATGACGTCAGTCACTTCTGAGTATTTCATGTAAAATTCCATAAATAGTAGGGGTCCAAATGGAAAAAATTGTGCGCTGTGAGTTACAGTTTTGTAATTTTTACCAGAGCTAGAGGGTGTAAAAATAAAAATTTTTAGATGTGGAGGGAAAACCAGTCCCCCCCCTGAACGAGGGGAGAGGGGGGTGAATGTGCAAACTGAAGGGTTATGTTTAATATTTTTTCGCCTAATATTTAGGCCTACTATGTTTGGTATCATTTTCGTGTAAAACAGACACGGGGAATTCATTTTTGATAATAAACATGAGGAGTTTCATATATAAAAAAAGAATTATTGGTATAAATGTAAAATAATCACCGTTTTTATTTTGATTGAAGCGTTATATAAGTATTACCAAATAAACATATGAAATTTAAAAAAATACTACAAGATAGCATATTTATTCTAGTTTTTAAAAATATATACTTTTTGAAACTTTCCATGCAAAAATAAGTAGTGAAAAAATTGCGCCTGTCGCGTACCTCGAACAAAAAAGGGACGCAGCTTTGACTTATTGTTGACAGTACATTTCTACTGCGGGAATTTAGCAATTTCGGGTAAAGAAAATGCCTGTTAATGTCTGTTAGGGCAAATTGCCACAACCTGGGTTAATCAAGCAACCCGGGTTAAACGTTTATTTTACACGGAATTTGATAAATGATAAATTTCTTATGAAGTAAGTGACTGACCGGGCACTATACAAAGGATATCCCGGACATCAGCCTATGTGATATTAGAATGGCTCTTGAACATCTCAAAAATAACAGGGCGTCTGGGGAAGGCGGGATTACAGATGAGCTTCTGAAGGCAGGTGGTAAAACAATCCTTACAGCCCTTCAGAAGTGGTTTTACTCCGGAAGAGAGAACGCCTTAGGCATGGAACAGAAGAGAGGTGGTACTGTTCTTGAAAAAAGGTGACAACGCCTTATTGAAGAACTACCGATCCATCTCACTTCCGAGCCATATTTACCTATAAGATGTTTTCAAGAGTCATTACGAATCTTCTTGCACGCAGGCTTGATGACTTCCAGCCTCTCGAACAAGCCGGTTTACGAATTGGCGTTTCGTAAATGTTATACAGAAGACCGTGGAATATAACCTGTCACCTGCCCCTGCCTCTCTGTGTAACGTTTTTGGATAAGATAAGGCCTTCAATTTGATCGAAACTCTGGGCAGTACTACAGTCTCTCCAACGGTGCCAAGTATACTACCGCTATGTCGAAATGTTGAGGTGTTTGTACGAAAGCGCCACGATGTCAATCCGACTTCAAGACCAAAGTTTGAAGCGTATTATACTGCAGCGGGGAGTCAGGCGAGTAGGTATCATCTCCCCTAAACTGTCTACCGCTGCAAGATATATTTAAGACTGAACTAGAGAAGGTTGGGTATCAACATAAATGGCGAGTACCTCACTCACCTTCGATTCGCTGATGATATGGTGGTCTTGGCTGAGTCCTTGGAAGATTTCAGTACGATGCTTGCTGACCTCAGTACCGCCTCCGAGCGAATTGGTCTTAGGATGAACATGGATAAGAAAACTCCCGTTTCACTCGGAGACTAAACTCGAAGGTGTAGACGACTATAGGTAATATACCTAGGACAAACTACCCAGTTAGGTAGGTCCAACTTTGAGTAAGAGGTCAATCATCGAATCCGACTCGGTTGGGCAGCGTTTGGGAAGCTACAACACATATTTTCGCCAAATATTCGGTAGTGCTTGAAGACGAATGTAAATATTTGATCAGTGTGTTGCCACACACTAAAAGAGTAAGAAAAACACTAAAAGACTTAAAAGAGTGATGACATACGGTACTGAAACGTGGTCGCTTACAATGGGTCTCATATGAAAGCTCAAAGTCACCCACCTCTCTGCGAGGTCGCATTAGAAATGAGACGATCCGCAGCAGAACCAAAGTATAGTTCCATAGCTCTGCGATATAGCTCTCCAAATTACTAAACTAAAGTGGCAGTGGGCGGGGCACATTGCACGTAGAACCGATGGCCGATGCGGCGGAAAGGTTCTCAAGTGGCGGCCTCGCAGGTGGAAGGCGCAGCGTGGGTAGGCCCCCTACAAGGTGGACAGTGAAGGCCGCAGGAGTTCGCTGGATGCGAGTGGCGCAGGACCGGTCATTGTGGCAATCTTTGGGGCAGGTATATGTTCAGCAGTGGACGTCTTTCGGCTCATATGGTAATGATGATGATATGAAGTAAACGTTTAACAATTGATGGTCAAATTCCATATGAAATAATAAACTTTTAACATGGGTGAACTGGGTTAGTTGTTTAGTCCCGGTTAGTGAAAATTACCTTTATCGTCTTTGGTAATGAGATCGTTACCAAATAACACTTGTAAAACTGATTACCCATTACGATTCATATGATCAGATACTATATATATCATATTTATGATCAGATAGACCAGATATATAATACACATACACGCGGTGGCGGTATACTAATAGATAAAATCTAAAAATACAATCTGATCAAATAAAATTCTTAATAATCTTAGGTTATTTAAAAAAAGAAGATCAGAAAATATTCAATTTACTTTCGTATCAATAAATATTTACAATTGTAATATGAACAATAATATGTAGGTACATGTACAAGAATATGTATAATCTACGAGCAGTTGCCGGCACAAAAGTCTCTTTTTTGAGGTAGGAGTAGGTTACGCGAAGGTTATTGTTTGAGGTACGCGACAGGTGCAATTTTTTTTTGAGTATGATTTTGTATGAAAGACCACAAAATGTGTATATTTTCAGAAACTGCAATAAATATGCTATCTTACAGTATTTTTTAAAAATTCATTAGTTTGTTTTTTAATACTTATATGAAGCTTAAATTAAAATAAAAACGGTAACTTCTTTACTTTTACTCCAAAAAATCTACTTTTTTATATGAAATTGGTCATGTTTATGATAAAAAATGGATTTCCCATGTCTGTTTTACACGAAAATGATACCAAACAACGCATAGTAGGCCTTATTAATTAGTAAAAAAAGAAAATCGTAACCCTTCCGCATGCACATTCACCCCCCTCCCCCCGCGCTCAGGGGGGGAATAGGTTTTCCCTCCACATCTAAAAACAACTATTTTGAGACCCTCTAGCTCTGGTTAAAATTACAAAACTGTAACTCGCAGCGCACAATTTTTCTTAACTTTGTATGGACCGTGACGCTTACTAAAAGGTGATCGTTTTGACAGTTCGAAAAAAGATGCTGATTTGACTTGCCAGTCATCATACCTTTTGGTCAATTTTGGACATCTCCGCTCCTCTCCGCCTCATTGGAGCCGCAGCCTTAAAGACGGTGAATTCTTTGTCGAATTACGCGTGAAACTCATGATAGAGCTAAGGCAACTATCCACATTTCAAACTCATGGTAAGGGAGCTTGTGAGCCGTAGCGTGACATGGGCTACTTTTTCTTAAAAAAAGTCTTTCTCGAGGAACAAGAAAAATGTTTCTTGGAAAATGTTGGTTTCTAACTGGATTGTGTTTGCTTTTACAATAGAAGATTTTTCGTTGCGGCACATTGAATACTTAATATAAATGTAACCAAAGTTCAAATACCTAATTCTTTACCTTCGTGGTTTTATATGTTTTTCTTCGAATACATTCATGAAAAAATCTCTTGAAATTTTTACGGCAATTAATGGCGAACAATCAGCGCTTATTATAATATATCGTTGTATGTTTAGATGCATAAAAATCACCATTAAATGGCAAATGCCGATTAATGCTTATTTAAGGTGCATTCACACCAAAAGAGCATTCGCTGTTCTATCCCCCGCTCTACAAAATCAACCAATCACGTTTTGTGTAACGATCGAATTTAGTAGAGAGGGGGGATAGAATAGCGAATGCTCGCTTGGTCTGAATGTACCATTACATGAATGTCCATTGCCAATTGATTTTATTTGTTAAATAGGAAAATAGTTTTTTGTGGAAAGTACTTAGGCTTTTTTCGGGACGAGTGTCAGCAACTATTTAAAACCGACGCGATTTGGAAAAAAACCCTATATTTCAACTTGTGTATTATACAATATTTACAATGCATTATACGAGGAAAACCAGACTATTTCGGCAGTAACAATCAGGCCGTGCAGAAAAGTACTATGCAAATTCATTTCTGCACACGTGCGGAGAAAAATCAATTTCTTTGCATAAGTTTACCCTCAAAAACGGCACTTTCTGAGCGTATGCATTTTAAAAACAAAGTACCTAACTAACAACTTTAGGTAAATATTGTATGTTTTGTATGCACGAGGGGGTAAGTGCCTATCTGTATACATTCCTATCCTACTGAAAATCCTAAAACTCGGCATTGAAATATGTGCACGATCTTAAACTAATCCTTGTGTTACAAGTAAATTAGTGTCATGGTGAGATGCTTTTACTACAGCTACCACCACCAACATATAAAACCGATTATTAGTGTTCTTTAGGCACATAGTAATAAGATTCACGAGGTTGTAAACTGAGCTAGTGTTTAGCTACTTTATTTTCAAGGTAATAGAGTTCTAAAATCAAGCAAATAACCAAGGATAGTGTCCACTCTTGTGCGGTTTCAGAGGCAATCCTCATCATCATTACATGTACTTGGCATTCTCTCTAAATTATACTGAGAAAGGCATTTATCAGCGTTGCTTTAAGGATTTTAGGTCCTGGACCGAGACGTCTGAGTCAAATTACACTGTGGTCACCCTGAGAGGAGACCAGGCTAAACCGGATAATGTGGTACGCTCTCTAAATAGTCAGGGCCGTATTAATATTTTTTGGTTACTCGGACTGAGAACGGTTAAATCAAGTTGTAGTGTAATACAGTGTGTAGTGGTTCCTTCAATAGTTTTTAGAGGAGACCCGGGCAAAACGTACATATACTTGCGTAAAGAGGTCGAGTGGATCGACTATTTTTTTGTTGTTGTTCTGTCTCGAGCCAGGCGACCGTAATTATACTAATTATAGCGACAAGAGAAATGTCAAAGCAACAAAAAGTTGATCAGCTTAAATGTTTTTGGATGTCCTTGAGATGCCACCCTGTTTCGGTTGTCACGAGTAGGTATTTGTGTTACATTCTGGAAATAAGCAAATTGTCAGCTATTGTCAGTGTAGCTTCACTGCTAAGACCATTGTAGCGCCGATTAGGGAAAGTGGACGTAGAAGGGTCACTTACATTATTTGTCAAACTAGAAGTCAAATGTTTTAGAATGACAGGAAATTGGATTCCCATAAAGAACCTATACGATGATAATTTCAAAAAAAAATCACACATGCATAATTGAAAACCTGGTTCTTAATTTGGGGACCAATTGCATAATGGAACAAAATGTTACACCACGACCCACGTCCTAATCAGTTGGTGTTTTTTTAATCGTACACAAATACTGTTTGATCAAGTTTCCCCTATAGTTATAGTTTATATAAAAGATGGCCAACTGTTTCAAAGTAGTGGAAATGCCTTGACGTTGATTATGTCGATACAAAATGTGATTTCATTATTTACTGACTTAGTGGCGCTATCTCCATACAATAATAACATGTAATGAAACCACAGAATTAGATTTGGATAGAAGAAACAAGTTCATTCATTTGTATGGCGGCCGAGCGTGTTAGATTTTGTACTGAAGTTGTTACTTGCCTATGATTTTAAATATGTCTCAGGCCCTTGAGTATTCATATTTTTTGTGTTGTTGCAATTAATATTACTTAAGGAGGCATTATTAATGTTTTTGTTCACTTCAACTTACAAAATTTGACGCCCGAAAGCTGCAAGCTGCGATTAAAGACGGACAACTCAGTGGATTTCGCTGAGTTCATTTGACACGCTAAGTAGATACGTCAGCGAAATCCACTGAGTTGTCCGTCTTTAAATATATGACATCTGTGAATGAAACCATGTAAAGGATCGTGAAAATTTAGACAAGAGAAAAGCGTGTCTATATTTTTAAAGATTTGTTACTTTACTACTTACATATTGAAGGTGATTGTACTTGAAAACCATTATCCTTGCACGATGTACTGCTTAGCACTAAGCTTCCTTCGGGATTGTACAAAAACCCTTACTACGGTTTTGGGCTGATAGCAGGTGCAAAATTCTTCAGTCTACAGCAGTGTTATTACTAAGGAAACCGCCTTGCTAACAGCGCTGCGGCAGCGTCGAGCCTAAAAATGGTATTCACTAATTCACTTTAAACGACACTATATAGCGCTCGGCGACGAATGCGGCGTGAGCTGGAACTACACTGCGTCGAGAGTTGCCGCCTACAGTTCGACGACGAGCTGTTCTATGTTAGTGAATACCGTTTTTCGCAGCGCTGCGCTCTACGTCGAAGTGAAGGCTGTCTCGTCGTCGAGCTCGTTGACGAACGCAGTGTCGAATGTGTGAATAAGAGAATAGCATAGCAGGGTATTTTCAAATTAGGTACCGATACCTTAAGGTATGCATGTGTTCATGATAACGAACTACTTTCCTTATGGAATTCATATCGTAATTTCGAGAAAAATAACACTTTACCACGAAATTTCTATCAACGGGTTTGTAAGGAATAGTAGATTTAGATTACATGCCAAGGCCGTTTAAGTAGGAAATGTCTCGGATAACGTGTAATTGTAGCACAAACATGTGATCCGAGGCTTTCCCATTTAACGGCCGAGGTGTGTATACTATTTTTCTGCTCAACGGAGCCGACAGGCGGCAGCTTAGCGCAGCGGCCGGCAAGGTGGCGTCTGCCGGCCGGAGGGCTGAAAAGGTGATTTTTATTCAAGATTTCGATATGAGTCCTATAGAGAAAGTTATTCGTTATAATGACCACATGCATACCCTAAGGTATCGGTAACTAAGTACATCAAGTTCTTATTGGGTTAGCAACGCGCGGTGACTGCTTTCCATCAGGTGGGCCGTATGCTTGTTTGCCACCGAAGTGGTATAAAAAAAACACCTTATATAAGGCCTTCAACACAAGAGTTGACATGTGCGCGTTGGGTACCTTCGAATTTTGAATGCAACTCATTTTAAATCTTTTAGTGCTGAAGTATGTATACTATGTTAAAGTGATATCATAAATCGAACTTATCATTTCGACATGATATTAGAACGATGCCGATGTAGGGTATACTGTGTACACTCCATTTCAAATACCATGGCCCGATGCCACTGCAAAGTTTTATGTGGGGGGACAATTGGTTGAGATTACACAGTTCGTATTATAAGCACCATACGGGACACTTTGGGGTCAAAACTCTTTTGGCCAAAAAGGGTTTTTCTGACAGCATAGACTTAGAATGTGTGGCGAAGAAGAAGAGACAATGAAACACCTGATGTGCAAATGTCATGCCCTCGCCAGACAAAGGATCAAAGACTTCGGAACTGGTTATCTGGAACCGAAGGAGGTTAAAACGCTACCGCTAGGGTCCATCTTCAAACATATTGAGTTGATAGAACAATCCCTGGGGTAGCCGAAACAGGGGGCAATTACACAAAATATCCCAATGGATCCAAGTGTATCCGTAAGGGCCCAATAAGATAAGATAAGATTATAAGCACCATAGTAAGGGTTCAGTAACGAGATTCGCGGCAAGTATAAACATTACTTGGGATGTTTGCTGACATTTAATATTCTTATTACGAGTACGAGGACTTTGCCTTGTTACTCTGTGGGAAAGCTTCTTAAAGTACATTAAATATTACTTATTACATTTTTAGTTACATTTAAAACCACCAAACAAAATGAAGGTTATTGTCATCGACTCCAGGCCGTGCGGTGATAGCAGTAAGAATGCCTTTGTCACCACCCCAATTCTTCCCGTGGGTGTCGTAAGAGTCGACGAAGGGATTGAAGTTTCACTGACCATTCTTTGATAGAAGTCCGATCTGAGTTGAGTGAGTATTAACCAAGAGCCAAGAACCTGAAAACTACTTTGTAAAAGTTTGTTTACTTGTGAAACATTTTAATTGCTATATGAAAGGTAGAAGAAGAAGATTTTCATGGCTAGCCAAGATGATTAATTACTTATCGCTTATCGTATGCGATTGTAGAATGGCATCTTGGCAAAGCATGCTGGCATGTACTTAAACATATTGAACTCGAATAAAATATATATATTACTTATATTATAACAGCATTTTAAATGACGCTAGCATAAGTAAAGCTTGTTCACGAAATAAAGTAGCCATCGTAAAATCAGTCTCTACTGTTACGCAACAGTCCCATGTAGTTCTAACAGCCGGAGCCGTGGGACTGCAAATTGATTCTTCTGTTTTATGTTTAACAATACAATATCCAAAAGCATTCGCTGAAAAGTCGTCAAAATCAAAACAACTTCAGATATTGCTTAATGCAAAATTTTTGCAATTTTTCAGCCCAGAACCATTTAGAAATTGCAATTCGTGGTATCAATATAACGAAAACAATTACCCCTCCTCACAAAGCGATCTCCAGCGTCATTATCCGTCCCATCACAGAGCATGACGATTAATCAAACAACTTGGGCGCTATTAATTCCGATGTCCCGGACCAGGTGTCCGCTATAAACAAACGAGAAGGAAATGGTTAGGACAGTGAACATACAGGTAACAAGATTGGAGAGCACAAATAATTTAGAATACATTAAGTATTTTCATATTTTTGTCTATGTAGATCGAAGATGGCCGATGGGGGAAAAGTGCTCCAGTGGAGACCACGATTTGGCAAACGCAGTGTAGGACACGAGAAGGACAGACGATCATAATATTCATAATTATGAAGATCGCCGGGAGACGCTGGATGCAGGTCGCTGCCAACCGGTGCTTGTGGATATCCAAAGGGGAGGCGTAACTTCAGCAGTGGACGTTTTATGGCTGAAACGATGATGATGATGAGATCGGAGTAAATCTTCTACGTATTATTATTTCATGCTATTATGTTGAGAAACTGATTTACATCTTTTATTCAATGCTATTATTTATAATCTTTTCTTCTCTTCTCTCTTTATAGAGTATTCGTGTTTTTAAGAATCTCTTTTAAATGCTTTTACCGTTTCTTCTTTATATTTCAAATGCCATATCATGAACTTTAAGAATACATTGGAGACATTCTGACCCACCAAGCAAGCAATCTCAGGACCCATCACAGAGCATGACGATTAATCAAACTTCTTGGGCGCTATTAATTCTGATGTCCCGGACCAGGTGGCGGAACGGGAACGAGAAGGCGGAAATGGTTAGGACAAAGAACACACTGCTGAGAAATACGGAAAACTTACAGTTAAATCCTAAATATTCATTAGTAACCATTTATGCCCAACTCCTCCTCCGGGTGTCGTAAGAGTCGACTAAGGGATTTTAGTGTCACTGACCATTATTTGATAAAAGATTGGTGATGGGCAGCAGCGTCATCATAGTGGACACATTATGCGATCGCCAATCCGCTTGCCCAGCGTGGTGATTATGGGCACCTCCTAATGCGTCTATACGCATAGTTAATAGGAGAGGCATAGGTCTTGCAGTGGACTATCATAGGCTGATGCATGCACGCGAGCATCCCGAGCCATCTCAAGCGTCATTTTGATGCCCTTACTGCTTATCAAATACTTTCTTTCAGCATCTTCAGATTCAGTTTGTCTAATAGCTACTACTTGCGTCTGAAGTGAGTTTTCTCTTCCATCAGAAACATATATATCTGACGACTAATTTTTGGATGACTAATGAAGGAAACTGAGAGCAGAGCATATTACGATTCCCCATGGAGTTTCTCTTGAATCGAAGATGACACGGCAGAAAAGAAGATCTCAACACTCTCAAACAATTCTTTGAAGTACTCCGGTCCGTGGGGTTTTTGTTACTTCTTTTCTAAACAGCTTAGTATCACAGACCGTTCTGATTATTTTCAACGTTCGATGCACATCATATCCGTGTGTCACTAAACTAGGCAATAAGTCTCAAGCAATCATTGGAGGAGATCTTAAAGATTGCGATTTGTCTCGCGACAGCTACGGGGGTTGTCCTTTGTTGGTCCTTCGAGCCGGATATTGCATCGAAGCGTCGCAAGTTTAATGGGGAACGAAGGAAAATCAGAGACAATACGAAAATGACTCGAATTCAGAAATATTAAAACGAAGAATTATTTTGAGATGATCGAATGCAATAATAATGAAGATTTACAAATCCGAATGCACACCGCAACAACAATTTAAAGGAAAGGTAAATGCATAGGTAAACAAAATACTCGGTTTATCGCTTAAGAGCGATCTCTTTCAGACAACTTTAATAATCAAGACAAATCAAATAGTGTAGGTGTTTATATTGAACAAACTCTGGTTTACATTTTTATAATTTGTGATTATTAAAAGTAAAGAATACAGTACTAGTCTTTAGAGAAAACCTCGATAGCTCATTTCACAGATTCATTAGTAATATTGAAATGAAAGTTTATTTTCACATCGACTGCTGCTGTGCTGCGCATAAATGCATACATATAGTAAGGAAAAAACAATATTATATTTCCTGAATCTTGACTAAAAACAAATCTAGATAACGCACTAAACACTTTATTATCTCACAATATAGTCCAATTTGTGTAACTCCCTTCTTCAAAAGGGAAGCAGAAATAAAACTGCAATAAAAGGGGAGGAATATCGAGACTGCAATAAAACAAATACTGACGCTGCGTTTAATTCAGTTCAAGATTATTTTTTGTCTCAGTTAAATTGAATGGTGATGAGAGATGGAAACAGGACTGGTGCAAGAGCATTCTATGGTGGCAATATTGTAATCCAGATTTCTTTCGTCAATCGAAAAGGAATGGGAAAAGACATACCGTATTATTCATAAATAGCTACCATTTATGTTTCATGCCTTTCTGTAAAGCTGATGATATGCGAATAAACGATTTCCGCTAATATAAACTAATATAATTAATTTACCTCCTAATGCATCTATACGCATAGTTAATAGGAGAGGCCTACGTCCAGCAGTGGACTATCATAGGCTGATGATGATGATGATTAAACTAATATAAATTAAATAGGTAGTGAACGTTTATGAATTAGTACATCTGTGTAAAGTACGTCTGTGTAAATTATAAATGAATTGAATGATGAATGATAATAACATTTATTTCATATGTGACATGGACATGACATACATTGTAAATGACATAGTTGCAGTTGCATTGGTGTTGCATATTGGTAGGAAAATATTTGTTATTTATTTAAGCCGAAAAACGATGCAAAATCTAAAATTTTCGCGTTTTAGCCCCGAAATTTCAAAATTAACTAATAATGCGTCTAGTAAATCTATTTTAAACAAGTATTATTGGGCTAGCAACTAACAATATCATAAATGACATTTTTAAGGGTCGGATAGATGTGGGAAATTTTACAGATTCTGTCAAATTTCCCCATTTCGCACACACGCGCACTTCACGCACACTACCTCATTTTACCGAGCGGGGTCATTGACCCTTGGTGATTTTTTTAATGAAAGCGGCCGAGTTTGTAATTTATCACTACCTCTTTTGAAAAATTACACTTGTCAAAGTACTAGATGGTAAAAAAGATAGAGAGGGATAGATTTTATAAGACTATCCTTGTCTTTTCGAGTCGTCTCAATGCAATGCAAAAGACAGATTTAATATATCGGGCTTGTAACCAATGCGTGTAATAGTACATTGTGCATCAAGGGAGGTAAGTACGGAATTACTAACGAGAGTGTTAGAAGCCCGACGCTATTAGGCGGAGGGCTTTTATGACTCGAATTAGTATTCCGCTTACCGACCGTGATGCATACAATGTTTTTCATCACACTTGCCAACCAAAAAATAAGTTTTAAGACATAATATTATTAAATGACGTACTGGCATTTCTATTACTCCCTAGGGAATTTCACTTTTCTATTACTCCAGCTACGCGCGCAAGCAATGGCGCGCTTAGACAGCAAGTGTGATGAAAAATATTTTTATAGGTATAATAGTTCTCGCACTAGTGCGGCAAAAATCTGTACTGAAAATGGATTTTCAATACAGATCAATCAATTTGTTACAGTCACCATCAGATATATCCGAGCGACCACGGCACTCAAAAATATCTGAGCATGCTATCAGATGGCGACTGTACAGCATCGTATTCTGATTAGGAAATAGTAAGAGAAAATAATCCGCGGAGAAAATAATAGTAAGAGAAAACAAAATTGACTTGGTGCGAGAGTATGCCTGTTTGACCAACTGGTTGTAAGGCACCATAATAAAAAAAAAACTATTTTTTCTGATCGGAACACGATACTGTTGAATATAGGCCCTAAGTATTCACTACCACCAGCTTTTATGAAGCGTAGACATTCAACTCTCCCACTGCTGTGTGCGTCAAACGCACAAGAGTCCACCAACGATTGCACATGCACAGTGCCAACGACGCCCATTTGCGAGTCCATACTAATTTGACATTTACAGAATTCGCTTCGGTGTAATGTTTGGTGAAGTAGTTTCCATGAAAAGCCAAACGAATGGAGTTATGCATTACATCTGTATAATTATTATGTGACTTACCAGCAGTTATCAGGTTTTAGGGAGCTTATTTTACTAAATTAAATTGCATTAATTATAAAAATAAAAATGCACATAGGTAAAACATTAAGACTTTTATTATTTATTATACACAATTACAACTGTAAATTGAAGAATTACAGTTAAAAGAAAAAAGTAGATCCTAAAAAAATTATGACATTCACTAATTTAAATATTTGATGTCATTATATAGGTACTAAATTAACAATATCGAAATTTACCAACGCCAGAGGTGGGATTTGGAGCCGCACTCGGCCACTCCAGTGGTTCAAGCATCAGCCACGAAAGCTGAGGACGTTGGGTTCAAATTCCACCTCTGGCGTTGGTAAGCATCGATATTTTTTCTGTGGTATATGGGATCAAATATTTAACTTTATATAGGTACATCGTAGTGTTACTACCTACTTAAAAAAATAACATTTCGTTGAGATATTATTGCAGTCTGTTTTTTTTTGGCGGCATTGGAAATACAATATGCTGCTACTCTTTCTCACCACTCTCAAACTGTGTTTTGAGTTGCCAAATATAATTTAGGAGTAAGGCCAGGCATTTTAAATTTAGAAGTAAGCACTTCCTAATGAGAAAATCCTGATCCCATAGACATCATAGCTGAAACATCTTTATGGTTTACATCCATACTATCATCGCTGAGCGTTCATCAGAACTGACATTAAATTTCTCTTGCACATTTCACACCGAAAATTGAATTTCGAGTGCAATCCCTTTCATTTTTCAGATTTAATTTTCATATAAGAAAAAATACATCCAAATTATGGGCCATGATCATTGATCTTAGCTAATTGATCCAGAAAATATTGTACATTCATTATCCGTCGCCCTGTAATTGGACTATTTACATGACTAGTACCTTTCTCTATAATAAATTCATGCTCTTCCTCTGGCAGCTCCTGGTTCCTATAATAAAAGAGTCAGATAAGTTATATTATTAGTCAGCCTTCTCCGTAGCCTACTTAGTAGTGAATGTGCTTACGATGCTGGAAGATCCGGGTTCAAATCCCAGCGAGGGCTTTAAATATTTGAGTATTTATTATCAGTATTATCACAACTCGAACTTATTTGAAAAAGGGTTGATTATCTCTAATCCATGCCGAATCCAGGAAATTTCATATAACATTAAAGACTCTAACTATGGCTAGGAATACAGCATTAAAATATGTCGTAACTCGCAATGCTCGCGAGCAGCCTGTACTCGTATGTACTGATCATACAGGGCGTCCCACGGCGATGCCACATGGAGGGAAAGTACCTTAAATATCATAGATAAGGTCAATGCGGGTAAGACCGTCTATCAGAAAAGTCCGTCCACCAACTGATTTCCGATCCTAATTGAACAGTATAAGACGCATATGACGGACTTTCCTTCAAAATAAAATATAAATTGCCGGACTTAGCCGCACTGACCTCAGCATATTTTACTGAAAGAAGATTCCTTTTATTTTTAAAACTAAATAAAACAGCATTATTTTTTTTTGAAAAACAATTGTATGAAAAAAAAAAAACGCGAGGTCGGAGAAAAAATACCTTAATTATTGTAAATGAACATCTTACTGAAAGAAGACATTATTTCGATTTACAAAAACAAGTTGAATTGCATTTTGAATTATTTCATGGTTAAACCGGGAATCGAACCTGCTACATTCGAATCGGGAATCCAACCCGCTAATGTATGATATCACATAGCTAAAATTCATTGGCCGTGTGGTGACGGCAATAAGAATACATTTTTCACCACCCCAACTCCTCCTGCGGGTGTCGTAAGAGTCGACTAAAGGATTGAAGTGTCACTGACCATTATTTGATAAAAGATTGATGATGGGCAGCAGCGTCATCATAGTGGACACATTACTGCGATCGCCAATCCGCTTGCCCAGCGTGGCGATTATGGGCATTTGCTTCCTTATGCGTCCACACGCGTATGATATGATGATAAATTTCATAAATCCTGAACTATTATTCATAGATAGTCTTCTAGAAAGGTTCAAAATGGCGTTAAAATCCAAAAACCAAAAAAAATCACATACCGACTTTTGTAGCTGTGCCTACGTTATGTACGTATGCTTACAAGTATTGCAACGATTAATTGAACCAGATTTTGGTGGGCCGATTGTGGTGAGAGGAGAAGTATGCTTACTTAACTTCGATAACAATACAATAGATGAACCTGACCTGATGAAGAATTGAAAGGTATCTATAGGCCCAATTGAGCTGAAGTTTAGTATGCCTTTGGTGACAAAACTACTGTATGGTGTAATAGTGCGGGTTTGACGAGGAGCTGGAGGATGATCATAATATACTGTATGATTATTATTACATCTTATTGTACTTTTGTTGGGTTCATTCTTAGAAATCGATGACTAGCAGAAAGCTGTGTCCTTACACATTGTCTGAGGCGGTTTCATTTGCCAGAGGAATTCCGTTGCCCCATTTAATGGGGTAGACTCGTTGACTGCGTTTCATTAGTAGGATCGCTTGCTCTAAAACAATAAATCGTCCATTAATTCTATAATTCATTTAAAAAATTTAATAGGACGAATTATAAATATTAGATGTCATATACCAAAGAAAAACGACCAAGATCACCTATGTCCGAGGTGGGGATCGAACCCAGGTACTCAGCTTTCGCGGCTGATGCCTGCATCAGCCGCGAATATGACATCTAATATTTATAATTTATATAGTATTAAGTAGTGTGACTACTGGAGAAAAATTAAAAGTACAAATCAAAATATTTGGTTAATAAATAATTTGATTTGTGTTTTCACAATATGTTCAATAGATGGCAGCACCATCTCTCTCTAGCTATTTTAGAAAACTGTAAAGTATTCTAAATAGGAGGTGCAGGCATGTAGTTAGTGATTGGGTGATTGCCCTTAGAGAATGGTCAAAGGCGCCTAGCCTTGTAATGGATTGCATATACCCGAGAAATTTGACCGGTGGTTGCTAAGACCGAGTGGCCGAGGGGTACAGGCATCAGCCGCGAAAGCTGAGTACGTGGGTTCAATCCCCACCTCGGACATAGGTGATCTTGGTCGTTTTTCTTTGGTATATGACATCTAATAATATATTTATAATTTATATAGTATTAAGTAGTGTGACTACTAGAGAAAAATTAAAAGTACAAATCAAAATATTTAGTTAATAAATAATTTGATTTGTGTTTTCACAATATGTTTAATAGGACGATTTAAAGTGTCCATAATGTAGCCAAAATGACAAAAACGGAAACCTTATAGATTCGTCATGGCCGTCTGTCATAGACGATTTACTCTCAAACTGTAAGTACTACTAGAATAGGAGATCTGGCTTCAGGGGTAATTCCGCCAAAAACCAAGTACATTTTTATTAGGTCATCTTCCGCGTCTTTTTAACATACTATAAGAGTAGAGAAAAATCCAAGTAGATTTTTTGTTGATCTTGAACAGAAACAGAATCGATTGGCATAAAAAAAGTTTGTCAAAAATGACCATTTTTTCGCACTTATCTATTGTTTACACACATACAGGGTTGAACTTATTTTTGGGTCAGTGAGGACAGCTACCAGATCCAGAGTAGCTACGCGAAAATGGTCATAGAACACCTTCCTTCGATTTTAAATTAATGAAAATTGGCGTTTACAGATTTTGTAAAAAACATACAGGGTGCGAGAAAAAAAATTGTCACATTTGACAAACTTTTTTTCATACCTATCGATCCAGTTAATGCTCCAAGACCTGAATAACGCAAGCCTTCAAGTTGGACTTCATATGAATCGCACAAAGACTCAGGTGATGACTAACGGCACGAAACGTAGGGTCGAGGTAGACGGGCAGACGATACATTATGTCGATGAGTATATCTACTTGGGCCAGCTAGTCTCTTTCAGCAAGGAAGTTTAACGCCGTGTTCAAAATGCCTGGAAGAGCTACTGGTCCATGAAAGAGCTAATGAAGGGCGACCTTCCAATGTCACTGAAGCGCAAACTAGTCGACATGTGTACCCTGCCCGTCCTAACCTACGGTGCCCAAACATGGTCACTCACTGAAAGTCATACGTCCAAATTGAAGGTCTGGCAGCGAGCAATGGAGCGCAGCATTTTAGGTGTAACGAGGATGGATCTGGAACACTACGCTGCGCTCCAAAACACGCATAGCTGACGTGGTGAAAATACTGCCAGGCTAAAGTGGGATTGGGCCGGCCACGTCTACCGCATGCATCCAGAAAGGTGGGTTATTACAGCCACCAAGTGGATGCCGCAAACTAGGCGGGGACGAGGCAGGCCCAGGCGGAGATGGCGGCACGACTTGGACGCCATCGCCAACAATTGGCCAGACTTGGCACCGTACCGGGAGCTGTGGAGATCTGAGGGAGAGGCATTTGCCCAGCAGTGGGACACGTCTACCGGCTAGAAAAAAAATCGATCCTGTCTATTTTCAGGATCAAAAGCTTGTATAGACCCAAAAAAAAGTTTTCGGCTAGAAAAGCCACAAATCGAGATTTAAAATTCCCAATATTCCCATACAAATTGTATGAATCTTCTTCTTCTACCTATCGTTATCCCGGCCTTTGCCAGGGTCCGCTTTCCTGCTACATTTCCTCCACTTTACGCGATCCTGGGCATCTTCTACTGTAAGCCCATTCACACGCATGTCAGCCTTCACGACATCTAGCCATCGCTTCTTTGGTCTGCCGCGGGGTCAGGGGCCGTCAAGGGCTAGGTTAAGGCATATGTTTCCATATGTGACCAAACCACCGAAGACGGCATTCTTGAAGCTTCTCCGCTACGTCACGGACTCCGAGGCTACCACGGATGTACTCGTTTCGAATGCGGTCAGCACGCGTAACGCCGCACATCCATCGCAGCATCTTCATCTCCTGCCTTCCGAGAACCGGCCACGCCTCGGCGCCATAGATTAGGACTGGGCGGATAATGCACTTATACACTAGCCCTTTGAGTCTAAGTGGTATTCTGCGATCGCAGATGACTCCTGTAACCTCCCGCCATTTAGACCAAGCTGCGCTAATACAAATTGTATGAATGTTAAAAAATATTTTTTTCACGCTTCATTTTTTTATGTCAATCGATTTCATTCGTGCCATCCAGTACCAATAGTTTCTTAGGGGTCAACTTATAGCAATGTATAAAAAAGCCAAAATTTCAAGAAAGCTGTTTTTATACATTTACTATGGAAAAAAAGTGAAAGTTTAATTGCATCATCTGTCACGATAATTAGTCCTCCTATGCTAAATGACAATAATATTGTGTGGAAACATTAGCTATATTCATTATCTCGATTTGCGGCTTTTCTAGCCATTACATTTTTTTTGGAGGAGAGTGACGAATGAGGAGGTGTTAGACAAGGTTAAGGAGAAGAGGCAATTTATGGACATTATAAAGAACAGAAGAGGTAGGATGTTGGGCCATCTGATACGACATGACAATCTCATAAAATGCATAGTTGAGGGGAAGATTGAAGGAAGGCGTGGAAGAGGAAGACCAAGGAGAAATTACATTGAACAAATCAAGGAGAACGTGAAAGTCACGTCGTATCAAAACCTGAAAGAGATGGCTTGGGATCGAGGAATGTGGAGAGCATGCTTTGAGCTACACCGACAAGAGCAAAGCTCTTAAATAGGAGAGAGAGACATTTTTTTTGCTCCCATACAAGCTTTTGATCCTGAACAGAAACAGGATCGATTGGCATCAAAAAAGTTTATCAAAAATGACAATTTTCTCGCAACCTGTATGTTTTTACCAAAATCAGTAAACGCCAATTTTCATTAATTTAAAATCGAGGAAGGTCATATAAGACCATTTTCGCGTAGCTACTCTGGATCTGGTAGCTGCTCACTGACCCAAAAATAATTTCCACCCTGTCTGTACACGGTGTACCGTCAGCATTCCGAAAGATTTTAATGCTGGATTCCTGACCATATTTAGAGTCTTTAATGTTATATAAAATGTCCTGGATTCGGCTTGGTTTCAGAGATAATCAACCTTTTTTCGAAATAAGTTTTTCGACGTAACTCTTTTGGATTACAATGCTACCACAATGTGTTCTAATATTACCACACCTTTTGCCTGACAATCAAAAACTACGAATAGACTTGACGAAATAACCTCTACCTAAAAAAAAACAATTGAACTAAATAATTTAAACAAATTGTTGTTATGATAAAAAATACTGGAAATGTTAAAAAGTATTCAAATCGCCCTAAAAAAAAGAAAAAAAAATTTTTTTTTGGTGGAATTGACATTATTCTCATAATATTTTTTGTTTATTTTGATGTCTAGAATGCATAGTTAAAATCTTTCGCAATGCTCGCGTAACACCGTGTATATTATATACCTATAAAAAATAATACTTATACCTGCAAATGGAAATAATAGGGGTTTATATACCTACCATTTGCGGGTTGTAACGCACATACCTTATTTTATTTCTTGGTATAGACGACGTCAGTGTTCGTTTATTTCTTTTGTTCCCCATTTGAACAAAGCTGAAAACTTAGGAAAAAAAGTGTTAAAAAATCATAAGAAATCAAAAGACTTCACTCAAGAAAGACCAACCAACCGAACGAAATAATAGTAAAGAGTCATTCCAGGTGAAATCAACAAATCGGGTGTGCTGCATGGTTTCTGATTTGAATGAAAAATATTGAGGATATACTTCATGGTGGCAGAAGTGCTTAACCACCATCAGTTTTCTTTTTTATCCTTTAGTTTCCAAGTTTTGCCCTTTCAAAATTCAGAGTGGGGTCACTGAATTCGTGCTTGTGGAAAAACAGGCATAACTTTTTTTATATAAAAGGTAACGAAATAATTACTTGCCGTGTTCATCTTGTAAAATAAATATAAATGTGTTAGAGGCAACTTGTAATAGAAAAATATAAATTAAAAATTAATATGACCTTAAACTTTTAAATGCCTATGAATTCAATGAGAAATTTTTGAATTAAATCCAGGCAATTGAAATTGACTGTATATGTATACACCATGCCTGTTAATAAACCGAAAAAATTAAACCACGTATTTCTAACTGCGTTTACAAAATATATTGACAAAGTAATAATTATTTCCATACGTCGCACTCTAGCGGGCAGTTTCGTAGCAACGTAAGGTTTACAAAAAAAATAATCTTAACTTTATTAAAATGTATTTAGTATTTGTAACAGTTTATTTGAATTCGTTTAAAAGAATCAAAACGTGTATTCGCTATAGCCTGCGTAGAAGAGGAAGTGAAGTTTATTCATAATACACAATTACACATTTCTCCGAGATAAAAAATAACATACAATTTTTGCAAAATTCGAATTTGCCAATGCAGTCTTCCTTTAATGTAATAAATAAGACTATGAACAAATTGTGAAAAGTACGCCTGCACCCTAAAGGAAAATAAGTATATCTGAAACTACAAATTGTCTTAAAATCGAATCCGGGGAATCGACACTAAAAATGATAAATAGTCTAATTCAAAACGAAGAGGTTGAGACTACAAATAATGTTAACCAAAACACACTTCATTGACCGTTGACCGCCGGCAATTTGGAAAAAATATTAATAATATATTCGCATAACATATCTACTTAAGTAAATTAAATATTTTACATACTAGTCAATTGTATTTTTATTTAAAATTGAATGAATACTAAAAAATAATACGTTACTAACGTACTACTTTAGTTTCTAATATATTTAGAATTGTACATTATAAATACTAGGTACCAAATACTACGTACAAATATTTCTGCTTATTTGAAAATGAATTGATGTATTTGTGAACCTTATCTATCATATTGACATGCCACCAAACTGCCCGCTGGAGTGCGACGTATGATTATTTCGTTACTTCTTATAGAAAAAAATTTGGTCGGATTTTGTACAAGCAGGAATTTGACCCCACTCTTAACTTTGAATGGGCAAAACTTGGAAATTAAAAGATAAAAAAGAAAACTGGTGGTGGTTCAGCACTTCTGATACCATGAAGTATATCCTCAATTTTTTCATTCAAATCAGAAACTTTCTCCTGTTCCTCGCTATAGTGGGGGAAAAGTTACACACGGGTGCAAACGTATTTTACTTCTCTTAAGTTAAAACACTTGCTACGCTCAGGTTTCTATTTTAAAACCACTCGCTTCGCTCGTGGTTCAACTATGGAATATGGAATCCTTTCGCTTGCTCGTGTTTCAATTTCATACTCGCGGGTAAAATACAACTTTGCACCCTTGTATAACAAATAACTATTTCTTTATAGGAGATTGATGATGAGCAGCAGCAGCACAGCATCGTCACAGTGGACAAATTACTGCAATCGCCAACCCTTTTGCCCAGCTTGGCGATTATGGGCATTTACCTCCTAATGCTGCAATACGCATAGTTAACAGGATCACCTTGTATATTATTCTATCAATTTATCGGCTGGATTAATATGTACACATTTCAGTTGCAAATTTCTAATTCTAACGGTCACTCAGTTATGCTGCGGATAGACAGACAGATAGACAGACAGACAGACATAGCGAAACTATAAGGGTTCCTAGTTTACTACGGAACCCTAAAATCTCGTGTCGATTTAAAACACTCCTATCAGTCGTGTTTTATTTTATCGCCAACCATTATTTTTTTCACACTTGTATCGTAATGTCATCATCATCATCCATCATCATCATCATCATATCAGCCGAAAGACGTCCACTGCTGAACATAGGCCTCTCCCAAAGATTACCACAATGACCGATCCTGCGTCACCCGCATCCAGCGGACCCCGGGGCAAGAAAACCTAGCGGTTAATTCCGAAAACGTTAACTTACAAAAAAAACTCTCTTTTGTAACCCGATTTTTTTTATAGACCTATTCAACAATACCCCATACTATAAGATTACAGCAAAATAAAAAAAACATCCCGACTTTACTTATAGGGGAGGTGCCTGAATATTTTTTAATATATTTTATTCTACCTCTTTTTCGGTGTGACTGATATGGAGGTATACCTGTACCAAATTGCAAATTTCTTATACTAACGGCCTATGAGCTATGCTGCGGACAGACAGACGGAGAGACGGACAGACGGACATGGCGAAACTATAAGGGTTCCTCGTTAACCACGTAACCCTAAAAAGGTTGGAATTAATTTTGGGTCTATATTGGTGGCATAATTTTTTTATTTCGAAAAATTTGTCGCCTACCAACTTTACGCCGAAAAATTAATGGCCTAAATTGTTGCACATATATAGGTATTTTGTCGTGTTTTGCCGAAATTGTTGATCCTAACTTGGTTGTTCCTGAATATCGTTTGTCCTAATGATTTTCGTGTCTAATGTGTATGTATCGAATAATAATTGTGCATAATTGTGATGGTCCTACTATTTAATGTACTAATACTAACTTCTTTAAACGAACGACCTTTAAAAATATATTTTCCTTAAACTTAACCCTCCCTTAAACCACCCAACCAGTGATGTGCCGTTACCGTAAATTACGAGAACAAAGAGAACTATCGGGTAACTTTCTCGGTAAAGTTCTCCGGGCGGGTAATTATCGAGAAAGTGTTTTAAGTTATTACTTTTTTCATATTTTTTTTCCAGAATAGTACTTAATTTAGTAATAATAATCTGACCTGAAAATTACATAAACATGTGACTAGTGGAACTAGTTTATTACCAAAATTACGGTAAATTACCGGCGTAAATTACGGAGAACGTTCTCCGCGAATTTTCTCCAGAGAATTTTTACAACGCAAAATGGTATTTTTTTGTTATATAAATTAAACATTTTGATAAAATGGGCAATAATGGTTCATATTAATGCTTGCGGTATATGTACCTATACATAAAATAAAATTAAAAACAGCGTTTTTCGTATGTATGAATAAAATAATTAAATTCCACGAAATCATTAACAAACAGAATAATTACCGTGAAATTATATCTTGCAAGTTTCTTAAATAATTAGTTACATAAAAAAATAACAAGGACAATAAAAAAACGTTATAATTAAATGGTTTTTATACATTTACTATGGAAAATAAGGGAAACTTTAATTATAATGTCTGTCACGCAATTTTTTCCTCCCATGCTAAATGACAATAAAACTGTATCATCATCATCATCTTGGCCATAAGACGTCCACTGCTGAACATAAGCCTCCCCTCTGGACCTCCACATGTACCGGTTAGATGCGACCTGCATACGGTAAAGTCGTCTGTCCATCTTGTGGGTGGACGTCCTACGCTGCGTTTGCCTAGCCGTGGTCTCCACTCGAGCATTTTTCGCTCTGCGTGCACTGTGGCCTGCCCATTGCCACTTCAGCTTGCTAATTCGGAGGGCTATGTCAGTCAGTAACTTTAGTTCGCCTACAGATCTCCTCATTTCTGATTCGATCATGCAGAGAAACTCCGAGCATAGCCCTCTCCATAGCGACTTTGAGTTTAGAGATGAGGCCGATGGTGAAGGACCACGTTTCGGCGCCGTAAGTCATAACTGGTAACACACATTGATTGTAGACTTTCGTCTTAAGGCACTGAGGTATGTCGGATGAAAAGACATCGCGTAGTTTCCTGAACGCTGCCCAACCGAGTTGGATTCGGCGGTTGACCTCTTTCTGGAAGTTGGGCCTACCTAATTGGACTACTTGTCCTAGGTAGATGTAAGAGTCAACAACTTCGAATGTGAGTGATGTTTTCGCCGTTCACATTGATGCCAAGTCCTTGCCATTCCAGGAGCTTAAAGGCATCTTACATTGCGGCAGTAAACAGTTTCGGAGATATAACATCGCCCTGCCTTACGCCTCTTTGCAACGGAATTGTCTTCGTAGTCTGCTCCTGTACTCGGACCAACATTGTGGCGTTGCTATTCAAACACTTCAACACTTCGATGTACCAATAGTCAATGTGGCATCGCTGAAGAGACTCAAGTACTGCCCATATTTCTACCGAATCGAAAGCTTTCTCATAGTCCACAAACGCTAAGCATAATGGCAAGTCATACTCCTCGGTCTTCTGTATAATTTGCCGCAGCGTATGTATGTGGTCTATGGTACTATAGCCTTTTCGGAATCCAGCTTGTTCGGGAGGCTGGAAGTCATCAAGTCAAAACTGTATGAAAACATTATTAGCAACATGAATAAACAGTAATATCAATCAAAATTAAATTTCACTTTTTTCCCATAGTAAATGTAGGAAAACAGTTTTCTTTAATTTTTTTTTTGCAGTAAGTTGTCTCTTTAAAATTATTGGTACTAGGATAGGATTATTGGATAGGAATAGAAACGATTTTTTTTTATTTTCATAAATTTGTATGGGAATTTTAATTCTTAATTTGCGGCATTGTTGACAGCACGTCGCTTCAATATGAACTGACTGAATTCAGCATTATAATTGAATAAAATTTACACCCTATTCCCAGATAATTCTTAGAAAAGGGTATCACATGGCTCATAATCACAATTGCCTATTTCAAATCCTAGGTAATTGAATACTCAGCTAAGCGATAAGCGGCTTTACCAAAGGTTTTCTTATCGGTAGCTACCGATAAGAAAACCTTTGGTAAAGCCGCTTATCGCTTACGGGTCAAGTAAGGGGTTTATACGAGTACCTATTTTACCTGCTTGAACATCAAAATCACCTATAAAACCCTGTCATTAGTAAAATAGCATTATGATACTTAAATGTACCACATAAAGTAATATAAAATACGATGCAGACAAAATATTCAAATTATAAATTATTAATAATAATAAAATTATTATAAATTATATGCAAATTGCATAGAAAAAAATACTATGGGAGAAAGTTACCGTAATTCTCGGTAATTTACGGTAAAGTTCTCCAATGAGAATTACGGAAAGTGTGAAATTACCCGACGGCACATCACTACACCCAACCCTGTTGTCCAAAGAATTTTAGTCATCAGACCTAGGAACTGGTCGACAAAGCCCCGCTGCGCGGGACTTCTATTTCTGATCTAAGGGATAAAAGGTACCTAACGAACCTATCCAGGTTAGAGTAGGGGAGGTACAGATTCATTATTTTCTAATACAGGGGGCTTAGCCCCCGAGCCCCCCTTGTGGGGCGCTTCGCTCCCCCGTCGCCCCTTTTTCGGGTTTACAAGAATGAGGATGGGTAAACAATTGATTAAAAATACTTAAGTATTTTATAGACTAAGCCTTTCTCTCCGCCTTTCCTAGAAACCTAACCATTCCAAGTCGGTTTTACCCTGGCTTATCATCATCATCATCATCATCAGCCTATGATAGTCCACTGCTGGACGTAGGCCTCTCCTATTAACTATGCGTATAGACGCAATAGGAGGTAAATGCCCATAATCGCCACGCTGGGCAAGCGGATTGGCGATCGCAGTAATGTGTCCACTATGATGACGCTGCTGCCCATCATCAATCTTTTATCAAATAATGGTCAGTGACACTTCAATCCCTAAGTCGACTCTTACGACACCCGCAGGAGGAGTTGCGGTGGTGATAAATGTATTCTTACTGCCGTCACCACACAGCCTGACTTATTACTTGAACATTATTTTAAACCATTCACCATATTGTTAATATGCTTTTTTCAACGAAATTTCGGACATAACAATTTCATTGTAGACGCAAAGAAAATTTACTGTTTGAGCAGTAGGAAACAATGAACATTATGATTATTAAGCTTAAGGTAATTCGACGTTCGAGTAATCAATATTAGGATAAATATAGTGTAGGTGTATTAAATGTGTATGCGCAAAATAAAGTAGGCTAAACGAGTAGTATGCCATTTAACACTATGCCAAACATTCTCGGCCAAAAAATTTTAGGACAATCGACGTTATGCGACACGTCAGGCACCCCTTAATTTTATCTTAAAAATATACTCTTCAGACAAAGTTTCGGTTTAAAGACATTTTTTTTGTACACTTGTTTGACGGTGAACACTGTCACCGGCGTCGAAAGTGTTAAGGGATAAATATTTAAAAAAAAAACGCTGAAATCGATTTGTCTTATTTTTTATCAGCTGTTGGAATACGACGTATCAAGTCGCTATCTTTCAAATCACACTATTTCCATACAAACTTTCAACTACCTTTTAACCACTTTAGGCTTTAAATTTTATAAAATGGTTTCTCATTTTGTATACAAATAATTATATAAGTAACCTTCAGTTAGGTAGGTCCAACTTCGAGAATGAGGTCAATCGTCGAATCCGACTCGGTTGGGCAGCGTTCGGGAAGCTACGACACATATTTTCGTCCAATATTCCGCAGTGTTTGAAGACGAAAGTCTTTAATCAGTGTGTGTTGCCAGTGATGACATACGGTACTGAAACGTGGCCGCTTACAATGGGTCTCATAAGAAGGCTCAAAGTCACCCAAGTCTCTGCGTGATCGGATTAAAAATGAGACCATCCGCAGCAGAACCAAACTAACCGAAATAGCTCTCCAAATTGCTAAACTGAAGTGGCAGTGGGCGGGGCACATTGCGCGTAGAACCGATGGCCGTTGGGGCGGGAAGGTTCTTGAGTGGCGGCCACGCACCGGAAGGCGTAGCGTGGGTAGGCCCCCCACAAGGTGGACTGATGACCTGGTGAAGGTCGCAGCAGTCCGCTAGATGCGGGTGGCGCAGGACCGGTCATTGTGGCAATCTTTGGGGGAGGCCTATTTTCAGCAGTGGACGTCTTTCGGCTGATATGATGATGATGATGATGATGAACCTTCTGTAAAGATGCCATCTTTCTAGCGCTAGTAATTTACATTAAATTTATTGTCTACCTTAGTCTCCTTAAACAAAATCTACACCCCTACTTAACCCTCTCAATCATGAAATTTCCCTGCACTCTGATATATTATTGCTTTTTTCATATCATAGCTTTAAGTTAAACTTCAACCCAATAAAAATTGTAATCCCCTTTTAACCTTTAAGAAATGATTAAATTAAATTTCTTGTACTCTTGTAAAATACCTTATTAATACTAAAGTTTCAAGTTCCTAAATTAAAATAAATTTGGATCCCACCTTTGCACTCTTATCTTAACAGAAAAAAACAGCTTATACGAACACACGAAGTTAGACATTGTCATTCAAATGAACAATAAATTGAGTCTCTAATTGTTTACATTTATTTTTACCAATGTATAAAATACGCAATAGAATGTCGAATTTACAAGAATATGTTTGTAATTTACAATTTTTGGAGTTACCTACGTCACATAAACGTGTACGAGTATTTGCTCGTGCTATAATCAAAACATAGTACCTACCGAAAAAAAGCAACGTTATTATTAGGTACTTTGTTTGTGCAATATGCAATGCATATTCACAAACAAAGTCATTCATTCGTTCATTCATTCATTCAATGCAACACGAAAGTTACCTCTTACCTACATGTATCCTAGGTACTTTTTTTTTTTTTTTTTATACCACGTCAGTGGCAAACAAGCATACGGACCGCCTGATGGAAAGCAGTCACCGTAGCCAATGGGCGCCTGCAACCTCAGGGTGTCACATGCGCGTTGCCGACCCAATAAAAATAACGTTGGCACAACAAAGTGGCTCCACTCCACCTGATCGTAAGTGAAAAGTAGAGCCCAAATCGCGGCGGCAACGAACAGGAGACAATCAGTAACCTGTTAGTTGCCACCGCCTTGCTGGCCCGCTAGATGCTGGTAAATACACCGGCTGACCCCGAAACACGGCAAACACGAAGGTAAGTCATTTCACGGGCGTTTACACCGAATGTACGGTGGTAGCCAACCAGGCGGGTACTAGTAAAAATACCCTACCACCGGCTGAGAAGCTGGCCACTCAGTATTTCCCTTAGTCGACTCCTACGACACCCACGGGAAGAGAGGGGCGGTGATTTTTGTATTCTTACTCCGTCACCGCACGGATAAAATACCTACTTGTAATGTAGGCACGAGGTTAAATAAAAACATTAAAATGTATGCAAGGTACCTACGTCATTTTTGCGTTACTATTAAGAACAGGAATTCCCTCGGTTCACCAAGAGCAGTTCATGACAGCCTTCGTTACCCTTCTGCCACTGACGACGACGACTGCGACTGGCCTGGTGACGTGATATGATTAAATCTTGTTATCCACATTGTAATCCACACTCCTTTTTTTATACATTAGAACAACCTGTATATTAGCAGTTCCTGAGGTAATAAAAAACCGGCCAAGAGCATGTCGGCTCATGCTAGGGTTCCGTACTTTTCGGATATCTCTGAAAATATTGACTTTAGAAAAAAACTTTGTTTGAAAATCTCTTATTTTTTTCAAAGACCTCTTCAACGATGCACTGCACACTATAGGATTACAGCAAATAAAAAAATCATTCACACTTCACCAGGTTAGGCACCCGAATTTTTTTTTCTATTTTTTATTTTACCACTTTGTCGGCATAATTAATACTATGTATATCTGTACCAAATTGCAGATTTCTAGTACTAACGGCCACTGTGCTATGCTGTGGACAGACAGACGGACAGAGCAAAACTATAAGGGTTCCTAGTGTACTACGGAACCCTAAAAAGGTACAATAGTATGAAACCTCTTTTAAAGAGTAGCTTACATAAATACTCTACATTTATCAGTTCCCTTATTTCCTTAAGGGTTAAGGAACCTACCATCAAAACTGGTCTTTGTCCAGAACTTGCTCCATAACATACACAATCAATCAGAAATATCTGCCAAAAGTGAAACACGTGTCGTTAAGGGGTTCCGTTCTGGTCTTTATCAGCAGTTCCACCTACTCACATTAAAATGCATAAATGATAATGCTTGATGTTTAAATGATAATACAGAATCCTAAGGTTCCTAAGGAAACACCCCATCAGAACTGGTATTTGACAATACCATGACATTACACGACCATCTTCATTGCTTAAAATGCATAACCAGTTACACACATCATACAAAACACCAAAGTATTCCGAAGTTCCGTTCTAGCCTTCATCGGCAGTTCCACTTCCCTAAGTAATTACTTATGCGTGTGGATGCATTAGGAGGTAAATGTAAATCGCCACTTCAATCCCTTTTTCGACTCTTGTGACACCCGAGGGAAGAATTGGTGTGGTGACAAATGTATTCTTACTGCCGTCACCACACGGTATTTGTGTACACAACTGTAAGGATTACTTACTTACTCTTTACGTCCTGCTTAATATAGACTCTGAAACAACCAGTAATATGTCAAACGTTTATCTACCAAAAGAAACATCTCAGAAGATGAGAGAAATTGTCTCAGTTCAGTGGATAAAAATCTAAATGGTACACTATACTATAAACGACTAGTATTAAAACTCTAAATGTCATACGAATAAATTTAGAGTTTATCATTTTTCATATTTTTATTTCAAAAATAATTTACTTTCAATATAGAATGTACTTACTGAGAAGATGCGGCATATACTTTCTTACCAAGAAATCGTGGCCGCAGAAATCGCAGTGGCGATGAGCACAGATTTTATTCCACAAATCAACCATTAATTATAGACTCGTAATCACTTTGAATTTGTATACCTACTAATATAACAAACATATTCTATCTTTCTTATTATTATTATAACTAAATCGACATTCTATCGTTTTGACTTCTAGCCGTCACATGTGTTTTCAAATGACGTATTTTATTGCCAGAGTATAGAAAATAAACTCCATTACACCAAATCGTATCCGTAAACTTTTTTCATTTTTAATCGTTTTTGCGAATGTAACTTATACGTGTTCGGTAGTATTGAGTTTTATTCAGAATCAGTTGTTATAGTTTTCTTGTGTTCCGTCATAAAAATAACAAGAAACTTAAATAAATGATGGGGTTCGAAAGAATTTCTTCGTTCTGATTTTCCCTACTTATTTAAAGATACTTTGAGTACTGGCATCCCTTGACGTGTATGTATATGATTTTATGTCATTTTGAATGTCAAAAAGAGCTGTCAACGGGAGCGATTTGGCGTGCGTCCGACCTCGAGGAGGCGCTCGCGCCATCTGAGTCAAAAGAGAATTTTGACTCGTGTCGCCATTTGTATGGAGAATATACGTAATCTTAAATTAAGGATTGAATTTCTCCGTTGTCTTTATGAGGAAAAATATGAATAAGCCCTGATGCACTAATTCAGTTATCTGGCTTTTAAATTAACATGAATATTTAATGCCCGTCAAAGAAAAACATGCATTGCTTCGTGTTCGAAAAATATGCAATTTTTTGATTTTTCGGTACATTTAGAGCCGATTTCTAGGAAACCCATGTAAATATAAAATATAATATCAATTGGAGCCTCTGCATGGGTTCTTTCTGAATAAGCTCATGTAAGAAATATGTTTGTAGAGTTATATTTACTTAACAAATTCTTTGTTCGAAAATAGGTCTAAAACGACAAAATCGGGAATCCGACCCTTAATACAAGTTAGGTAATGTGAATTCCATTATTTTTCCAACCGTTTTGTGGTCACGAAGGCAATTTGAATAATAAATCAAAGGGCAATTTGTGTTATCTACTAATACCTGTATTTAGGACGGCCATATTTTATCATGTCACATACCGGGACTTAAACATAATATACTCGTATTTATACCTATGCTACTTAGTGTTTTATTATCCATTTAAAAATCCACAAAAAAACTTAACGCACAAAAGGCGACTTTAATGCCATGCCATGAGGTATACCTAGCGGTACCTACCTGAGCGGTACCTTAAAACAAAGCACGGAGATTGTGTGCGGTGCTATATCTAAAGGTGCATTTAGACCAAACGAGCATTCGCTCATTCTATCTCCCACTCTACGAAATGTGATTCATCGAAATTCGTTGATTTCGTAGAGTGGGGGATATAATGAGCGAATGCTCGTTTGGTCTAAATGCACCTTAAAAACAAAGACATAGATAAATAAACTAACTACATAAATACTTTAGAATACAACAATATTATGACCAATGAAATAAACCAGAATAGAAACACTAATAAATTAAACTACCTAACAAGGTTTTGTATTTAAAATATAGGCATTGATTACGTACTAAAAATCGATCTGGGGCCCGTTTCTCGAAAGCTTGTAACTTGTAATACAAGTGGAACTCTCTTTTTGACACTATTAATTAGATACCTAAGGACTTCCGCTTGTATTACTAGTTACAAGCTTTCGAGAAATGGGCCCCAGATATCGACTCGTATTTCTTAGTCTAATTAATTTTTCAATAAAAAATACCAACTTAATAATATACAGGTCCCTATATCTTGTAGCTAGTATGTCACAGTAGTGCATAATTAAGGTGGAAGTACCAATACTCGTCATTATAGCTTGAGTTGCCATCGATAAGATAAAATCAATGTACCTTTAATGCTTCATATCCCAACTTTGAAATACGAGTAATTAGCTTATATATAAAGTATTTGCATAATTTTAAGACTTTGACGTCCACTGAACTTATAGAAAACACTGCACTGCATCACCAGTTGCATTTAGGAAAAAAACCTCTGTTCGCTGGAAAAGTGGCGATGCGTGCCGGCGCATACAAATACGCAAAAGGACGCGTTCAGTTTTTGCGTTTTTTTAACGCTCTTTTTAAAGCGGATATTGGGAAAGTCGAAGGCAAAACAAAGTGTATATAAAAACGCTCAAACATATTATGTAGCAGAATGCGGCATACTGAAAAAAAAAGACTTCAAAAGAAAATACTCGTAAGGGCCCCAGAGTTTTCTGACTGTAAAATTAAAACATATTTTTTTTCCATAATAAATTAGCATTAATATGCATAAAGTAAGTAAGGCATAAGGGGAGGAGTACCTACGATTTTCCACTAGAGCAACAGGCCTCCTACCGTGAAAATCGAAATTCGTAAATGTCGAGGATTTTTCTTTGTCACTCAAACGAAGGCGTCATTAGAGTAAGAGAGACAAATCCTCGAAATTAACGAATTTCGTTTTTCGCGGTAGGGCCGCAGATATGTATAGTCGCTTAGTCACCTAGTACCCAAGCCTCAAATCTTTGAAGATTAGAATTTATACTTATTCTGTCCCGTGACGATATCAACAACTGCTGAATTTATAGCAATTTTCCGTGTAATTAAACGAGATTATTAAAGAAACAGCCACAAAATCGAGTGTAGCGGTAAAGCGTGATTCCGCATAGCGCGCGTGTGGTGGCTTAAAGTGCTCGTTTTAATGTATTTACGTAAACAGTTAGCGGATGTAACGTGTGCTCTGAATTTTCATATTCATGTAAAAAAATATGAAAATAAAAGTACCGTAACTTTTGGTTACTTTAGCCCTAAGGGGTTACATTGACCAGTTGAAAAAAACTGTTTCAAATTACTAAGCATCCATCAAAAAAACATTTTTGAAAAAAATTACCTAACTGTGTGTTGTGTACTGAGTACTGACTGACCAAGTAACTAAAAGTATTAACTGATTTATGATTTTTATGAATTTTTCAGTATGTCAGTATACTAGAAATAACTTATTTTACTTATTTGTTTACCAGACTAGAAAAATAAAGAAATATTATCCACAGCTAAGTTGATAGTCTAGGTTCTAGGAAAATTCGAAACGAGTAGCGATGTTTTTGTACAGATGGCCCTCCGAAGTTTTGGACCTGACGTAAAATGAACCACTTCTCGCACTAGCGCGTAATGAAGGCACCATCTGTACTAAAAAATGTTTTTTTGGGTTCTATTAAAGTGTTCGATGTTCTAATAAGTACAAAAAAAATTTGTCTTACCTACTTAATTTGCTGAACTTTTATTTCCTCAATATGATAATTAACTGGGTAATTTATTACTTCTAAATCTAGTCTGAAATCGAGTTTCCTTCATACGGTTCCAAAAAACCTAATTATCTACGGAATATCTTAATTACCGTACATAAAAGGTCACATCACCCTGAGATGAATCTGTGCGGAAATTACCACTAATAATGATATATTAACCCGTGGGTCGCCTGTCCGTCTTTCGGTAGTTTAGAGATACCCTTTTGTAGGGTGACTATGGGTTTATTATGATAACGAGGACATTAAAATGGCAATTAATATTTCATTAATGGACTTTTTTCGTACGCATACGGGAATAAATTGTGTAAGTAAAATAAGCACCATCGGTTTAAATTAAATCTAACATTGTTTTGGACTGTATGTGCCAAAATTTTGATTTATTGTCATGAAAAAAAAATACTATTCAATTTTGTAAAACGTTATTCTGTATCTTTTTCTGTCTGTACCTATATAAAATCGTAGAATTTCAGGCTACAGCTTGGTTATAGACATACAAACGGACAGACAAAGAGCAGATGCATACTAATTACATGCCACAGGATGCAAATCCTTCAAGCATAGAACTGCAACAAAAAAAATCGTAAAATAGACCGTACTAATATAGGGTTCGTGATCCGCAGACCACGAACCCTGTTAAGTGTTCGAAACGTCGGAATGAAGTTAACATTAGTTAATATACGCGAGTTTATCCGTTTTCATAGTTTTATTTCATGTTTAATCCTCGCGGTAACCAAAGAAAATATTATAGACCGTACTAAATTTAGTTCTAAAGTAATCCCATGCCGTATAAACATAAGTTATTAAACCTCATATTTCAATTTGAAGTTTCCGGTTAATTTCCTCAAAACAATCCACTCATGAAGGCTTTAATTAAATAACTCGACCTTTCTAGAGAATTCTTTCAAGCTCGAGAAGTTGCCAGCAATAGTTTTCCTTTTTTCATTCTTTAATCCTAACATCTCACTTCTTTTAATTAATTCAGTAAGAATTCTTTACTTCGACTGGCTCTGTGCAGCTGATTTATCTTTCATAAACCGCTTTTTAAAGCGAATATTGTTGGTGTTAGGAAATAACAAACAGGCTAAGTGCGAGTTGGACTCGCGTACAAAAGGTTCAATACCATCAATTTATCGTAAAAAAGGAGCAAAAATCACGTTTTTTGTCTCATGAATTCATTAATCAGCCTATCTACTGCTGGACGTAGGTCTCTCCTATTACTTATGCATATGGACGCATTACGAGGTGCCCATAATCGCCTCGCTGGGCAAGCGGGTTGGCGATCGCAATATTGAGTCCATTACGATGACGCTGCTGCCCACCATCAATTTTCAATAAAATGGTCAGTGACACTTCAATCCCTTAGTCGACTCCTTACGACACCCAGTGGGAAGAGTTGGGTTAGTGACAAATGTATTCTTACTGCCGTCACCATCACGCGGCAATATATGTGATTTCTGGATGTGAAATATTTTTGTAAGTAAAAAAGGAGTGTCTTTTTAAAGGTGTGAATCCTCTGGATTTGCAGGTAGTTATCCATAGACTACAGTAGCTGCTTACTATCAGGCAGGCTGTAAGCTTGTTTGTCACCATAATTGTATAAAAAATATATATATGGGACTAAAAATACTTAAAACGGTTTAACGTGTGGTCACCAGAGTCTATACAAAACGTTATCACAGCGGCAATGACAGCGAATCGGCGATGAGCGATCGGCTATTAGCCGATTACCGATTCATCATTTCGTCCCGATTGGATTCAACGGTAATGGCCGATTTTAAATAAATATGAGACATTAAAGCAAATGGCCGTGAATTTTTATGTAATAATTCTAAACTAGAGTTTCGAAAGTACTGGTAATTTCGAGTCATAAGGGCTGCTGTGAACCACGATCGACATCACATCAATGTACGAATTTACAAAAGCGAGAGAGTCATAAGAAAAAAGAATCGGTTCAATCGTTGCAACGGAGACAATAACATCTTCCTTTCAAATTGTTCAAAAAATGCACGTACCCGGTAAATCTATTTTTTTTCTGATCTCTAGCTATGCACAATTACTTTGCACTAATAATTTTAAATTAGTGTTTACGTTTTATGTTTTTATTCTGTCAACGTTACTCATTGAGAGAAGGATCTTGAACATTTTTATACACGGATAATTTTTATAAGAGATCGAAAATCAGCAAATAAAAATGAAAAAGGTATATAGGTATTACGAGTATACTATTTGTAACACAACACATCGCACCCTTAGATATAGGTACATAAAACAGTATTAACTCAATATTCATGTATTTTTTTTTGTAAAGGTAAGTAAAAAAAAATATGTTCGTGATCATGTATCAAAACAATACATAATGTAAGTACATTTTGAATAAATACTGTTTTGATGTATGTGTGCGCACTCGTCACTAACATTTTCATTAATAATTTCCACAACATAATATATAATTCTAATAAGTCTTGTAAGATTAACGAGAAATTAATCTCGAAGATCCCCAGGCTTATGGGTAAGCTACTTAAAATCGACAGGTACTTCATAATCCTTCCTGATAAACATATTCATCAAGAAAATCAGCATATAACGTTTATAACTACGAGTATACATAAATTGTGTGTAAATCTAATATAGGCCATAAATTAAACCACGCCTGGAATTCATCAGTGTAATCATGGATGACGAGGTTTTTTTCAAGTTACCGTCAAATGCGCCAACATTGCCACCACGGGAAAGTTTGCCCGTAACGCAATTGTTTTACAAATCGGTTTGTGGGGTAAATTTTATCAGAGTTCTGGCAACTCCACTATTTTTAGTAGAAACTAGGTTATATGGGTGGCAACACTGTGCATCATATTTGCAGCTAACGTCAATCAGTAGCTTGTTCCAACTCGTTGAGTGCAGTGCGTTATTTGGCGGGCAAATTCTTAGTGAAGTTTCAAAGTGAATTGTGCAAAATGGGGAAGATGCTGGTAGGTAAAACTCATGTTATGTAATAAAATAAGATGTGTAGATTGTTTTTCTGTTAATAAAGTTACTAAAAGCCTATTATTAACGGAGTTATTGTCTCAGAGAATGTTACCCAGCCATGTAGCAGCCGATCATTGTAAACTTTGCCCATCGCCATAAACGTCCTAGGGTTGTCACCTCGTTGTATTTACCAGCCTTTGCGAATAAAAGAGGTTATTGTTTTATAAAAGAATATTTACATCGTACTTTTGTTTTTATTCTTTTTACACTACGACGAGTATTATCAACAGACTTTAATGTTAAAAGGAAAGTGTTCTCAATTCGTGTGTATTATTATCTCTCTTTTATCACGGGCCTATAAATCCCGGTCTTTTGATAGGCTTGCGCGGGGATACAGATCCAACACGTAGAGGCCCTCTGGAGAAATTTGCTGTGTTTTACACCTGCTGCAACCCATTCACGGGCACAAAAATAGATATCCGTGAACCGGTCCCAGCAGGCATATAGAGGCTATTGGAGATTATATGGAAAAGACTAGTGGGTTATGGTGATGAAGGTTGGATGGGTGATTGGTAGGAGGTAGTACTTACTTAAAATTATCGGTAAGAATGATTATACTTACATTAATTAAGTACGTTTCTTGAACAAGAGTTGATGTTGATTTATTTGAAATTTAACATGTTAATAATTGTTAATTGATATCAAGAATCTTTTTATTGTTTTCAATTACTCATAGTACCCAAGTATTCTTCTATTATTCAATATTAATTAAAAAATGATCATCATAAGCTTTGTCTTATTTTACCTTAACGCTTTACACAAATTAACTCAAAAGTGACAACCCTAACACTTTTGAAATCTCAGGTGCCGTTTGTATGGGAAAGGGAAAAAACTGCCAGGTAACATTGCCCACTTGATTTATTCAAAAATGTACACAGTTATCGCTGACCTGTTTACAGGAAACGGTAGGATTGCCCGTAAGCTAGGTGTGATTCTTATTTCAAAGCTATACGAGCTATATTTAAGTGCAAAATCGACGTGGGCAATGTTGGCCAAAAGTCCGGATAACTTTACCCGCCCTCAAAATCGCAAAAAATATAAATAAAATGATGATTTAAAAAAATTTACGAGACGCAGACAACTGCACTTGATCACAATATACCTTTTAAGCCAAAAAAAGTAGTAGGCTTTCATAGTATTTTTTTGAGATATTCGTGTTTTTTTGAAAAAAGCGGGCAAAGATAGGGCATTTGACGGTACACTTAATTACAACCCTACAGATTTTTTTTAAGATTTTTGGAGCAGCAATGTAGGTACGAACATTTATTATTAATCATATGGCAGTTACGTCATCTGCTTTTGACACAGAGGCTTTTGAAATTAGCTGTCAATGAGCATTTAACTTGAGTGTGTTGCTCTACATTGCGCGCCGAATTATTTTGTATGGATAATTTTGATGGTCTGATTTTAAGTAAAAGTTATTTAAATGTACTTATTATGTCACAAACTAACACTGGTTAAGAGCTTCGCCCGTATTTGACTTACACTCTGTATAATTAAACGGTTAAACTCACTTGTATTTAGTCACAAGGCGTGAACGCGGGGTCAAGTCACTGCTTGGTAATGGAGTTGAAGGACGGAAAACGTCGGGTGGCCAGTTCCTGCGATGCAACATCCCATGCGAGGGTTGGGAAGAGCTTGCTCAACAGAGGGGGTTATGGCGCAGTTCTGTTCATCAGGCTGTTGTTAACTTTGAGAATCGTCGCCTGGAATACCTCGATGCTAAACGTCTCAGCAGAAAAACCCGTCCAAAGCCTTCCTATACCTACACATATAACAACAAAGGTGAGTTGCACTGTGCGCACCTTTAAAAGCAAATTCGGTTTTGCAAGCCACATTCGTGTTCATGACCGGCACTCGTGATGATCATGAAGCCAGGTTTCGCCATTGACGGATACGTCAAGGAGGATGATATATGTATATATATAATATATATAATGGTAATGGAGACCAAGGCTCTCCGAAATATGTCGCACGTAGCGACTAAAATACATGTGAGTTTAACCGTTTATTTGCATAAGTACCTACCTACATATTATTATGGTTATTACATCTCACGAATGTACAAATCCGATATAACGTTTATAGTTAATAAATTATATTAAAGGAAGCTTCGTTCAGCCAGATAGCGAAGTAGGCCATTATACATAAAATAAAAAAGTATCTTGGGAGATATTACACAAATCGACCTGGTTGCACGGTAAGCTCAATTAAGTCTTGTGGCAAAAAGTAGAAAGGTACAGAAGTCAACCTATGTACTTTCACTGTTCACTTTGTGTGTTTACTTTTCGTACCTATTAGGCCCGTCTCCCACGAGGCTATTCAAATACTACGCGACTGAGACGCAAACTATGGTCGCCTACCGGTATGCTACTCGTTTGCGCACACGGTAGATACTACGCTAATGAGACTATTTTGCATCAGTTGCGGAACACATTCGTGCGACTATGTCTAAGTTGTAACTCGAGTGATGAAGACAATATTTTGCTATATATTTATTACAAAAACAAGCGAATATATAAAAAACGATTCTGGGTGCGTCCGTATACCTTATTTTATTATTAATAATAAAGTTTTTTTTTTCAATCTCAATC